>JBCNYH010000006.1:17038017-17065660 GCA_039654325.1 Tandanus tandanus
AGTGAGGGAGGGAGTGAGTGAGTGAGTGAGGGAGTGAGTGAGTGAGGGAGTGAGTGAATGAGTGAGTGAGGGAGTGAGTGAGTGAGTGATTGAGTGAGTGAGTGAGGGAGTGAGTGAGTGAGTGAATGAGTGAGTGAGTGAGTGAGTGAGGGAGTGAGTGAGGGAGTGAGTGAATGAGTGAGTGAGTGAGTGAGTGAGGGAGTGAGTGAGTGAGTGAGGGAGGGAGTGAGTGAGTGAGGGAGGGAGTGAGTGAGGGAGTGAGTGAATGAGTGAGTGAGGGAGTGAGTGAGTCAGTGAGGGAGTGAGGGAGTGAGTGAGGGAGTGAGTGAGGGAGTGAGTGAATGAGTGAGTGAGTGAGTGAGTGAGGGAGTGAGTGAGTGAGGGAGTGAGTGAGTGAATGAGGGAGGGAGTGAGTGAGTGAGTGAGTGAATGAGTGAGTGAGGGAGTGAGTTAGGGAGTGAGTGAATGAGGGAGGGAGTGAATGAGTGAGTGAGGGAGTGAGTGAGTGAATGAGGGAGGGAGTGAATGAGTGAGGGAGTGAGTGAGGGAGTGATTGAGTGAGTGAGGGAGTGAGTGAGTGAATGAGGAGGGAGTGAGTGAGTCAGTGAGGGAGTGAGGGAGGGAGTTTGATTATTGACTAGGACAAATGAAGTTGTGATTGTGGGTCCTGAGAATATGATTTTAATTAGGAGAAATGCTATTATGGATGTGTGAGATGTAATTACAGACTGGCCTATGGTTAGATTATGTTAGTTATATTAAAAGGCTTGGCACGCGCACATTTTTCAACACACAACGATAAACGCTTTCCAAAAAGAGAAACGGAAATGACGTCATTGCAGGACGTGAAACAGCGCGCGGGGAATTTCTTTATCAGCTTGAGCAGCAGCATTAGTTACCTGTGTGAGTGCTGAGCATTTCAGTAAACTGTGGGTGTTTAGTGAGTGTTGGGCATTTCACTTAACGAGTTGGATAAAATGGCTGATTCAGTCCACGCGGATTTACCACAGAACTTGTCCTGCCTGAAAGTAAGTTCGGTTCAGATAATCAGTTCTCTAAATCCTTCAAATCCGTAAGGAAAGCTAGCCGTGTAGCAGGCTAAGCAGCTAGCTTCCGGTGTAAAATCAGCTGTGGATGTCCTGCAAGGCTTTCAGTCAATTCTAACGAAATAACAGCAAAAAAGAAACAAAGCGGTGTATTTAAAGCAAACTAAATTGAACCAAACGTTTATTTTTCTGTTGTTATAACAGCTAAAGTAAAACAATGCTTAAATGGGACAGCTAAGCTAAGATTTACTGTAAACTGCAATATAAAACACACATAACACCCAGAATGCACAGTTAAAGTTAGAAAACACCAATGTCTCACCAGTCTGTGGCTAATAGGACTTAATAGGATTGAGATTTTGTTATGAGGTGTAGTGTTGCTATTGTTGTGCTGTTTGTTTGTTTATTTATTTAATTCGAGTGTCCACTTGTTAAATGGTTTAAACCTCAGTAACCCCAGACCTGTAAATGTTTCAGCATTAACTTGATGCTTTTTTTTTGATCTGTGAGTATAAAGTTCAGGAATATGAATGTAAATATTGTACAGGATGCAGGCAGGTAAACAAATATTACACAGAATGGTTTAAATGTACAGGTGTGAATATAAATATAAAATATAGGGTGTGGATGTATACACTAGAAATAAAACACTCATTCAGACACACACAGTTTATTACCTTAATAAATAACCATTAGTATGTAGCGATTGGGTTGCTATATACATTAGTATATACTACACAGGAATATTGTGATCTGCTTGGTTCACTATTTCAGGATTACAAAACTTTATTTTGAGTGGGTAATGCTTAAATCAAAATGGGCACTCAGTTTGTCACGGTCACTTTTTAAAAATTAGATTAGATTCAACTTTGTCATTACACACGCATGAATACAGAGTAACGAAATACAGTTTAGCGGCTAATCAGAAGTGCAGAGAGCAGCAAGTGCAATATATACAGTATATGTAGTATATACAGTTAGGAGCAGTTATGTACAGATACAGATAAGGGCAGTGAACAAGGTGGGAATAGTCATCTACAGATTATGTACAAATAAGTTATGTGAGCAGTTATGTACAGATAAGGGCAGTGTAAGAGGTGGGAATAAATTAGCATTAATTTACAGATAGCAATATACTGATGAAGTGTGGTAGATTTACAGATGTTCTATATATATATACAGATGTAATATGGACAAATATACAGATGTGCTATATGTGTCTACAAATAAATATATGTATGTATGTACAGATATACAGTGTGCTATGAATGTATATACACAGATGTGCTATATGTGTATATATACATATATATATATGTATGTAGAGATATACAGACGTGTAATGAACGGATATACACTGTGCTATGAATGTATATGCAGTAGTGAGAGAAAAGCACATATATATATATATATATATATATATATATATATATATATATATATAAGAACCATTCCTCACCCCCAGCCTGACTCTCCAGCACATCCATATGCTGAGCCACTTTCCTGATGCACATCTGCACCAGAGTGAAGCTGTCCATGTTTGGAAACAATAACAAACTATTAATCGTTTCTCCTGCTACAGGAAAGCCTTGCAGGTTGTTTCTGAAACTTTAACATTCTTAAAACAACTGAAGTGACCCACACGTACTGCTAAAGTACAACCCAGTTCTGTTTACATGCACATGAATAGCTGGCGTGTGAAAGTCGCCAACATAAAAGTTCCGGCAAATTTTCAAAATAAAAGTCTAATAATACTTGTATCGTATGTTATTCTAAGTACGCATAAATGTGCCTTAGGTAAAATGAGTCCTTTTGTTCAAGATTAAATCTTTAAGGTGGTTTCGATATTAGAATTATTCACGCCTGTCGACTAAGCCCCGCCCCCAAGATCTTACGCGACCATCAAAAACAAGCATTCTGATCCTATATATACAGTATGTGGAGTGTAATCCTAAATACGAGCAAACGCGATGACGTCACAAGCGGGGACTCCCAGTGTGGCGGCCATATTGGTAGGCAAAAAAATGCCTACCAGTTGTGCCTTGAATTGCACCAACTGTTCAAAGGCCGTGCACCATAAATTCTTTCATTTACCTGAAGAATTACAAAGGCGGACAGTTTTCCCGAAGTGAGCCTTACACGGTTTTGGGAGTTGTTTTTTCCTCAAACCAATTTCCAACTCCAAATTGAAGTTTTTTAGATCACCATGAAATCTTTGTGCATTTTTATGCAATTTGTAGTTCTAAAGTCAGGTATGAGAATTTTCTGCCAGTCGGTGGATTTCCGCCTGTTTTAAAGGCAAATGGGTAATTTTTGACATCCATGCAAATCCGGTATAAAAATCTGGTGGGTATTGAAAGGAGTGCCGTCATCACTGGTCATATTTTATCCAAACACGCACAGTACTACCCTCGTTTTGTTTATCTGGTGGTGGTTGATATCGCCTAGTCGAGGGAAACAGCTGTTTCTAGTTTATTGCGTGTCAGCCATCGTATGATATGCCAGTCTGGTCATCTCACCGTGGCACAGCGAGCAAAGGTCAGATTATCAACAGAAGTGCGCAGCACCTGGTAAATTTTGATGTCGAAGCAAAAAGAAAAGAGACGATTGGTTGTTCAGAAAAGAGGCCAAACGTTGTCCAACCACAAGCAACTTTATATGGGGATTCTCCTGTAAAAAATATATTACTCATAGTTTTTTCAGTAAAATGTTCTTTCTATCCTGCACAAGTTTTGTAAGTTACTGACTTCAAGTTATTGTCGAATTTTGCCCCGATTTTAAGGGCTAATGTTAGCATGTAGAACCGTTTGCTAGGTGAGGGACTCCGTCGGTCCACCTTTTTGATGCATTTTATCAGGGATGTATGCAACTGTGTTTTATCAGGGATGTGTGCTGCAGACCACACACACACACACACACACACACAGCTGATATATATGTATATTTGTCTGTTACTGCAGGTATGGAGATGTTTATGTGTTTCGAAAATACTATTAAAATATGAATAGATTTAAAATGAGATTATATAGTGTATTAAGGCAGCCTGTGCTTTAAAAAAGTTTTAAAAAGGAGGTGCTTTGTAAATTTATCATTCATTTTCTGAACTGCTTAATTCTAATTAGGGTCGCGGGGAGGCTGGTGCCCATCTCAGCCTACTCTGGGCGAGGGCAGAGTTCACCCATCGCAGAGCACAAACACCCTGACAGCTATGCAGCTGCTTTGTAAATGTATTTGCATATTAATGCATAAGTTAATTTCAGTACAGGAAAATAACTAAAATACTGGATTTTGGACTTCAAATTATTGTCAATTTGGTCTTAGATATTATATTTCATTAGATGTAATTTTTTAAAAATATTTTATTTTGTGTATTTTATTTTATTGTAAAGTAATGTATATTTTTGTTTGATTTGAGATACACTTAAAAAAAAAATAAAAAGCAGCATCCTTGACTGCTGCCCATTTTCCTCCTTTTTCTTCTAAGCTTGTTCTCATCCCTGAAAGCTAGATACAGCACAAAAATTTCAACATGGGTTTAGAACTGCATCTAGTTTTGAGTAAGTAGCAAAATATTTGTACAGAATATAGCCATGTTTAGATTTTGGAGGTAAATAAAACCATTACTTATTAGTAAATGCTACATGAAACTGGCACGGGCAAATTGGTTGAGTATCTTGGGATAATTAACAATTATTCATCTTTATACACCTCACCTGTTTAAATCATTTAAAAATGTAAAATTAAACCAATAAAAAAAATATTTTTTTCCTCCTGATGTTCCTATGTAGTATAAACAATTATGTGCTTCAGGCTCAGTGGATGTCCATGAATAGTCCCGATGATGTTGTTGCCCTGATGATGGGGAGGTGGAACAGTGGTTAAGGCTCTGGGTTACTGATCCAAAAGTGAGGATTCAAACCCTTGTCCCACCAATCTGCCACTGTGGGACTCTTGAGCAAGACCCTTCCCTCATTAGCTCAGTTGGGTAAATTAGATTAAAAATGTTAGTTTCTCTGGATAAGGGCATCTGACAAATGCTGTAAATGTATTTATTTTGATTTGATGTTTTAAAACACGTTTGAAAAGGTTAATTTATTTAATTTATTTAGAACTTTATCCTGTTCAGAGCTGCAGTGGATGTAGAAACGCACATTCACTCTTAGGGACAACATAGAGATACCAGCTGACCCTACAGGCATGTTTTTGGGAGGAAACCCACAGTGATACAGGGAGAACATGTAAGGCAGAACGTCTACCCTCTGCACCACTATGCCACTCTGGTTGCAATAATGCAGTGTACTACATCAGAAACCTCATCCTGCTCACTCTGCATCATTACACGTAAAAATTCACTGCTGAAAACATTTCACTGCAGTGAATGATGTACATGAGTAGTAGATATCCACAGTGTACGTGTTTGCAGGTAGTAGAAAGTAATAAAACATGAACACAGAGACACTGTTTTCTCTAGCAGTCTTCTGCAGGTGAACTTGTGCAGGAACCTGACAGGATGGTTTGAATGCTCACTTCTCTCCACACTGACACTGGCTTTCGAATTGTATTTAATTCAGAGATGTACACATTACAATATTTTATTCACAAAGCATCATGAGTAGACTGAAAACACTGTTTAGTACAGTATGGTGTCTCAGTTGGGAAAAAGTCAGCAATCACCTCAGTGCCAATAAATAACAACTTTATTAGTGCTGACAGACAGCCATGAAGAAGCAGTGACGAGGATCTTAGGAGCTTCATTTGAGCGAGTGGAAGAGTTTGTGGGCCACCTGGAGAAAGAAAGAAGACAGATGAACAATACCAGTGCTAAAACAAGCAAAGAAGGGAAGCCACTGGGTTCCGGTGTGTTGTGCTTTACAGAGCTTCACAGTATAAACAACAGTCATGTAATACTGATAGTCTATAAAAGCTTTTTATTTTAATGACTGACATAAATAGCACTATGACTATCCGGACCTCTCTCACACTCTACATCCCTGTTTCTACATCCCTGGATTAATCACACAACCTAATCCAATCTCACACAAATCTAATTCTTAATACTACTAGAGTACCAAGCCTAAAACCCTGCCTCGCTGTCTCACAGACATCCACAAGGATTAAGGACAGAATACATGCTTTGGGCTGCATTGTTATTGTAAGAAACAACGACAGGGTGGGGTGATTACGGTTTTTTTTTTTATAAAAAGGCACAACCTGTGATTTATTCTTCTTATACCAGAGCAGTATGTCAGCTATTCCAATTTCTTAAGAGAACAACACCTCATACTTTTCAACTATTTATAACTTCAACTAAAGTCAAATAAATAAATTAGTTTCTTCCATAAACAACTCCTTACAGCAAGCTGAGTGTTATTTGTACACGTTACTGTGGAAACTGTTACTATTGCAAACAATAACACATTAAATGTAGAGGGTCACCAGCATGCCACCGCCAGGCACAAATGGATTATGGTCACAAGTGCATTGATTAACCTGAATAATCTGCCTTAGACTGCAAGTTTTTAAATTATAAATTGGCATAAATGTAATGAAATGATTCCCTCTAGTGGGCATCAGATGAACATTCACACATTATTAGCAATTATTGACCTTAATTGATCCCTGCAGGGATAACCACCAAATTTTAATGGTCTGTTACTTGTACTGAAGCATACTCAAGAAATCTTTTACTGCACACAAACATACAAACAAACTAACTAACTAACTAACAGACAAACAGAGCTGAAAATGTTACCTCATGGCAGAGGTACCAAGATCACTAATATATATGTGTTATGCCTTGTAGCTGGAACTACACTCAGAGCTGATGTCCTACAACATTCCTCAATAACCTCTGGCCAATCAGACTCAGAGGAATTCAACAACAGTAGCGCATCAACTTTTCCCATTCAGAACCTTCCTTTTGCTAATGTATGCTTTACTTCTACAAACGATTACAACAAGAATGCTTCTGGAGGACTCCGTTACAGAATATTTATCATTTAGTAACTTCATAGGGGAAGTTATGTACGAAGTTGATGTGGGTAATCAAAATAACACTCAAACCTAATAGATGTTCATCTCTGATATTAGTATCTCATTTGAAATGAACAAACATTTCATGTTTCAAATAATAATAATAAGCAGAAGATATATTATTATTATTATTATTATCATCATCAAGTAACCTTGCCTTTATACCTTGGACAACAAATCAAAAATAATAATAATAATAATAATAATAAATAAAAAGCTGAACTAAGACACAGTACTCACGCAGTGATCCCGTGCGTGCAGGAAATCGAAAAGTTCCTCAGTGCAGTCCTCGTTTGTCGACCGTGATCCCACCCTTGTCTCACACAATTCGAGTTTCTCATGTGTGTGGATGCAGTGCTCGGTCTCCTCACATTTCTGCCTGATTGTCTCTAACGGGTCCTACACACACATACACACACACAACAGGAAGTTCAGTGAAGTCAAACACAAACAGCAACAACAAACATCAACTTTCCCATTTCCCAAAACTCTGCCTACATTCCAAGACCACATAGTGTTTCTTATAATCAGGTACATCACCTATCATATCACTGCTCTTTCAAACTCTCCTAATGAAGACACATTTATTGCAGCATTGTTTATTTCATTCTCAGCTATCCTCATTTTGTTCATAACAGAGAAACAAAAGCTGAAACACTCCACCGCCAGGACGTATAAATATATTCATACAGATATGAATTTTTACTACCAACACATGCCTCAGTATAATGATTATTTCTGCATGCTTCGTGTGTGTGTGTGTGTGTGTGTGTGTGTAATAGTTTATGCCTTGAATGTGTTTTCTACATTATAATATATCAGAAATGTTGGATTATCAATAAATTGTCTTAGCTTGTCCAACATACCACCATTTCTTCTTCTTCTTCTTCTTCTTCATCCTATATGGAAACAATGTGACAGCGAAATATAATTTGCTTCAAATCTTTTATATGCTTATTTTTTGTGCAAAAAATCAGAATTTGCACAGCTTTCATATGACTTTTTGTATGCATAGTTACTTCAATTCCTAAAAAAAAATACATATTCTCAGTAATAAGGAGAGAAACACTCAGTATATTGTTGTGCAAATGAAATGCTTAAATGATGCCTGTGGTGTTGAGACATCAGTCATGTTTTGGCTTTAAAAATAGATTAACATGTTACACTCTTCCTAACTTCCATCCCTATTTTCTTATTTAAAGTATCGTGATATAAATAAGATGCTAACGAAGCATTAGCTAATTAAATTAGAGTTAAATGATGTAATATAATTAAAATCCATCAAAAGTGTCCACAGTGACACAGGCGGCATTAGCACTGAGAGCTAAGCTAATAATGTGTCCTTACAAAAACACTTCAGTATGACTTCTGCTGTTAAAATCTGTACTCGTTTTAAAGCTGAGAGTTAAATATCAACCCTCACCTCCTCTGGATCTCCATTCAAGATCCTTTCTTCTTCAAACACCATGATAAAGACAAGTCGTCCAACAGCTTTCCAGACAACAGCACAGGGACAGCGGCTGGTAGAGGGCAACAGGACACTTCCGGTGTATCCGCCCCGCTCACTCTGCAGCTGAAAGACCTCGGGGTGTCTATCTCTCTGCCTGATTCAAATCACAGTCAATTTCTCTGGAGCTCAGATTATTCACACCAACAGTAAAAGTACACACTTCATTTTTCTTTCTTAAAAACAAGGGACAATTTAATTATTATGCTAATGAGCACAATGTTTATTAGCATTTAGCTATCTGTGTATATTTTATTTCTCACACACCTGCTTTCACAGTTACATTAGTAACTTAAGTAGTATCTCAATGAACTCAGAAGCTGTTAAGATTTTGGGCTGCATAGGAGACTCACTATCTGATATCAATGATCAGTGTTGTCCCTCATTTCTCCACATATCGGGTTCACCAAAAGAACCTCATTAACGGTTCCTTGGCCTTTTTTCTCTCATTTTGATAAGGTGGAGGGGGTGCCATACACACACCCATCTATAATCCTATTGTACTTTCCACTTAATACACAGCTGTGATTTTGGAGAATGACTGCAGTAATACAAGATGACTGGCCAACGAGATGGCATTCACCACTCTAAAATATATCTATCTATCTGTCTGTCTGTCTGTCTGTCTGTCTATCTAAATTATTTTAAAATGCTGAAGCATATTTCACACAGTATGAAGTGAAAATACTCTATAGTTTCCGTGTATCCCACATGGAACCCTTGGCACGTCCCAAAAAGTGCTCATGACCAAATTACCCCCTTTGCTTCAGAGGTCAGTTGCAGGTTAAACTGCATAAACGTCCTGAGACCGCTGAAGTGCATTTTCAGCTTGACAGAGAAAACTGCAGCCATTTTATAAAAATATATATATAAAACACACACACATACACACACACACACACACACACACACACACTCATACAAACAAATATGGAGTGATAGCTGGACAATAGAATATCTCAGATGCACGTTTTCATCTCTGGTGGCTCTTTCACAAGGTGCACATACAACTTAAACTTTAAGTGTCATATACTCGTGCACAGACCTCACCTGCTGCTGTAATGCTTAAAAACTTAAGTTAGTTAAGTAAAATAAAATAGTGTGCTTCTTCCTTTTTACAGAACTGTTCAAGCTCAGTCAAATTAGATGGTGACCAGGACTGCAGTCTTCAAGTCATTCCACAGACTTTCAATAGGGTTTAAGTCTGGACTCTGATTAAATCATTTTAATTATGCACGATTCGACCTCTCTGAAAATCTGACAATTTAATGATTTAAATTTAATGAACACTAGTCAGACTGCTGTGTAAAGGTGCACAAAGTTGTGCTAAAGTTATACAAGCATGCCTCGCACTCCAGGAGCTCAAGAATTGTCAGATTTTCAGAGAAGTTGAATTGTGGGTCAGTCAGAGGGTGGCATCAGGCAGCGATAAATAGCCGACAAATTGAATATTCCTCTGTCGACGGTAAAAAGTTCAACAGTGAAGGTAAGACCACCAAGGATCCAGGACCAGGTTGACCTGGACCATCAGAAAGATGCCTTCGCTTCGTGAAGAGAGCAGTGGAGAAAAATCCCTGTTCCAAGGCCACAGACATTGCAGAAGACATCCAAACCAGCTCAAAAACTGTTACATGCTATCTTCATCAAATGGGCTATTATGGCCGAGAAGCAAGACGCAAGCCTCTTCTTCGACCAGCAAATATTCATTCTGAAATTTTCGGTGTCTCTATACTTATGTCCGGTCTCTGTATACAAGCCACATTTGTGGAGCATTTGTGATATTGTTGTCATATGTACACAGCGACCACTCCTTGCCAAAAAATTTTTCTAAAAAAACAAACAAAAAACCCCAAACAAAACAAAACACAATCTTGGTCCAGAGAATGTCCTGTCAGACACACAATACTCACTGTATACTGTGAATAGTGTTTACCAAATACATATGCAGTAATAATACATAACACACTATCCTCATATGTGTGCGCCCACACACACACACACACACACACACACACACATAGATGATACTCAATGCTGAACATTTCCTGTTGGCTCTAAAGGGTGGAGTGTCCTGCCTTGGGTGTTTTTTCCCCTCTTTGTTCTAACACCAGTCAAGTTTGGATACTTGTACATTATTCTATGATGAAGATTTATATGTATATATGTGGAAGGTAAGTTGCTGCACAAAGGCCATAGATTTCAAGTATAATGACTTCAGTAAACCTTTTAAAACAAACTTCTATAGTCCAGAGTTATTTTGCTAAAAGCTTTATATTCTCTGGTAATTAAGAGCAGGGGTAAGCTGGCACAGCCAAAACTACCTACTGTACATAGACTGTTTGCTCACCCTCCTACGGCTTCCTTTTACTATTTTCAGATCTGCACACTTAGCATTACAGCAATAAAGAAAGTATGGACAGTGCCAAGGGGATAAATATCATTTAAATGTAAATAATGTAATAAGCTCACTGTACATAAATATGCTGTTAAAGTATATTCTTTAGAGGACAACAATCTGAAGACTTCTACTGTTACAAAAAAATTATCTATATAGGTAGCTATTTAATTATGAAAAAAGCAACACACTTATATTTCTTCAATATTTCCATTAATGATCCATGAAAAGATATATATATATATATATATATGAATACAAAAATTCAAGGCAGTTTGTACAGTTTTTAACAATTGTCTCACAAAACAGCTGTACAGAAATCTGATTTATAGATATCTAGTGTACTGTAGATTTATAGTTTAATGCCTAATCAGTGAAATCTAAATGTTACTAAACAGTAACTAAAAAAAAATAATAATAATCCGTGACATGATATGTGGAAAAAATTTTGATCTCTGTAGAGTTATTGTCAATCTTGGGGATCTCCTGAGGATTTTAGTTTTTAACAATGTATTGTTCATTAAATCATTTGCTGAACAACTTTATCCTACCAGGATTGTGGGGAGGCTGGAGTCTATCTTATTCGACTCTGAGTGAAGATAGGGTACACCCTGAACATCTCGCCATTCCATCGCAGGGTGAGCACACACAAAACTATTCACACTCACACCTAGGGGCAATTCGGAACAGCCAATTATCCTAATTTGCATGTCTTTGGACTGTGGGAAGAAACCGGAGTACCTGGAGGAACCCCACGCAAGCACAGGGAGTACATGCCCTCCATGTATTCCACACAGAAACGTCCACAACAAGTCCGGGACTCAAACCAAGGGCCTTCTTTCTGTGAGATGGACGTGGTAACCACTGTAATATATGTCTACTGTGCATACTGTAATAGTAAGGTCAGTGAGAAATGAGGAAAGAGAGAGAGAGAGAGAGAGAGAGAGAGAGAGAGAGAGAGAGAGAGAGAGAGAATATAAACAGACAAACTAGCCAAGTGAACTATCAAATTTTCTTCAGTTGGAAATTGCGTTTAAATGTAGACTATGAGAAAGTCTTTACTTCTTCTAAATCTTACTGTCACCAGTAAGCCTATATTACCTCAGACATGGGGGGGAAATTGTAACACCACAATATGGTAACCATTGTCTATTATGTGTTGCTGAGTGAATACCACCGGACAGCATAACTGTTCCTGTTTACAGATTTATGATATGTCCACCAGCTGTTTAAAATACACTTTTCTTATACACGTTTGTGTGACGCTGTGAAAAAAGATGCCTTGAGCTTCATACTGGAAATTTCATTTGGTTCATTAGCTTAATAATTAGCACACATTCTACTCACAATAAATAGAGCTACAGTAAACACAGTGAGCAGCTTCCCAGGATGACATAAGGAACACAACAACGCCTCTACAACATCATATGCCTTGATATGGCATCTGTCATAAATGTCAGATGTCACAGACATTCTGTCCATGTTCTATAACTGCACATACTAACTGGTAGCATTGCTGATTTGAGATCTGCACTGCTCTTCACTGTGAAAGAGTATGTGGAGAATACGAACTGTGCAGGTGAGCTTCTCTCCCTCCAGGACATTTACACCAGATGGTGCTTGAGGAAGTCATGGAGGATTATCAAAGACCCCAGTCGCTCAAACCTCAGCCTTTCTGCACAACTGCCCTCTGTCAGATGGTACTGAAGCATTGGGAAATGCTTAAATGGACTCAAGACAGGCCATAATAGTGCTGACTAACTACACACTGAACTATTTGGATATTAAAGGGAAATTCACCCTGAACACTTTTAATATGTCTATATTAAAATAGAGGTGGCACAGTGGCATAGTGATTAGCATGTCCACCTTGCAAGAAGGTCCTGGGTTCGAGTTCCAGGCCCAGGCATTTCTGTGTGGGGTTTGCATGGTCTCCCTGTGATTGTGTGGGTTTCCTCTAGGTACTCCGGTTTCTTTCCACAGTCCAAAGACCTGCACATTAAGCAAATAGGCTGTTCCAAATTGTCCTTAGGTGTGAGTGTGAATGGTTGTGTGTGTTTGCCCTGCGATAATCTGGATAGCTGTTAAGCGTGGACCCTGCCTTTGAAGAGTGTCGGCTGAGATCGGCAGCAGACTCATCACGACACTTAGGATTAATCGGTTCGGGAAATGAGAGAGAGTGAGTGAGTGTATTGAAATATTTCTGATGTGTTTAGTGATTGTGGTGCTAATATGTTGCTAGGTGATTTATTGATTTAAGAAGTTAGAAGTTGTGGGGCAGTCTGACATCACATGGCGGAATTGCTAGTGTGTTTACAATGGCATTTTAATGGAAGAGAAAGTTTTAACAGTATTAAAAATAATGTGAAACTCAGTTTTCAGCACTAGGTTACAAAAAAGCAAACATTTAAACTTAAGGTTCCAGAATGTCATGTAGCTACATGATGCACTGACAGCAGATATGGAAAATAACTCTGCTGAACCAAAAATGATTGAATTATAAGCACATAGCCTGGGGCAGTGGTGACTGGCTGAGTTATGGCTATCAGTCAGGAATTATACAAAACTGTTGGTTCCGTGGGCAGAGCTCTTAAACCTAGAGGTTCAACCCTCCTATCCAAATCAACCCACAGAGAAGTGGAGAAAAGATATAAAAAGAAGATATATGTGATTTGAACAAGTGTCCTGGTTTTTTTATTTTTTATTTTTATTTTTATTTTTTAACTTTAATTTAACTTTTTGTTACATTTCAGTAGTACATCTTAAATATGTATAACATATTAGTCATGACAATTTTAAAGCCCTGTGAATAAACTAGTCCAAGCATGTGCAGTTTTTCCGGCGTCGATCCTTTTTTGGAGTGACTGTGAACTTCCTGTTTAATACTTACATGATACATCCGCTAAAATGATGTCATATGAATGAAGTCACATGATTTCTATCAAGATGTTCCACTCCAAGGGATCAGACTTGGACTTATAAATCCAAAATAATAATAATGATAATACCAGCAACAACAACAATAATAATTATGTAATGTAATGATTATTATTATTATTATTATTATTATTATTATTACTGTTATAACATAAAGTTTAAGTGGCCCTGTTCACCTGATGCCCCAAAAGTTGTATTCCTACATTTTTTTAAATCTTGGTGTAAATTGAGATGTGATAATAAATCTATCTTCACACTACAACAGTTAAAATCTACAACAGTTAAAATCCACATATAACAGAGATAATCGAACTAACCGGTATGTTTTGGAGCTGCTATTAAGGTCCTAACTGGCTATTTTTGCTGGTTATCTGGTGGCTTTTCCTCAGGAAGCTCAGAGAGAGAGAGAGAGAGAGAGAGAGAGAGAGAGAGAGAGAGAGAGAGAGAGGCACCTCCCACCATACTCCCAGTCTCTCCACCGCTCCATCAGACTCCACTGCTGTGTACTGTACATTATACTGAGAAAAGCTCAGTCTAACCTGTTAAACCTTATTACAACTTTTTACATTTTGCTCATTATGTCTACTGACTTACTTTAACCTGCGTGTGAAACTAGTGCTTCTGTAGGATAGCACACCAAATCATGTGGAAAACATGACTACAGGTAAGTTTTCATTATTTAAAATCAAAAGAAAGGTTTTATGCCATCTGTACAAATGTGCCACCTTTTCCAAGACTGTTTGGAAATATAGGTAATCATTTTACCTTTACCTTTGTTTTTTATTTCTTTTTAAAATGGCCAATTAAATGTAAACTTTTACCCATCTACAGTATCTGTGTACAACTGCTGACAAGAAATTGTGCATTAAGAGTGATTTGTGGCGATTTTAGTGGATTTCTATTGCATGTGACTTGCTGTAATGGATTTCGGATAATTGAAAAACTACTTTTCTCTACCACTGCTGAAGATTTTCTAAGCAGCTACCAGCTGACCAAAACACTCAATGCTGGTAAATGGAAATAGTTTCTAAATTACTCATGTAGCATTTCAGTTTATTCATGTTTTCAGGAACTTGGAAAATAACTTGATTGATCAGCTCAGGTTGAGTTTTGGAAGCTGGTTGTCTTAAACTGGATTTGAGAATAAGGGGACCGAGCAAAATAGAGGTGAAGTCAAAGTTTTTGGTGCAAACATGTCCATGGTATCAAGTAACAGCATTAAGTAAGTGATTTGAAGCAATGAGAACAAAACAAAGGCTAAGTCACTTACTTGCATAAATATGTTTGTACCCAAAATGTGACTTCACCTCCTTTTTGCTTTCTTTGACCCCTTTAATTATTGTTTTTTGTTTTTTAATTCCTGAGAGCCTGATTGTTGTGTATTTTTCTCTAAATAATTTGCTCATAATGTTGCATTTGTATCAGTAATTCAGAAACTGTTTCCATAGCAGTGTTAGTTGTGTTTTGTAGAGCTTGTAGCTGCTCAGGCTCAGACCAAGTTGGATATAAATTTTGATCCAGCAAGGAAAACATAAATAAAATAAGCATTTTTTAAATAAGTATTTGCAATCTTTGTTAATTATTTATCTGATTTTATCTGAGTAACAAACCTCATTAGATATTTCTTTGCCCTGAATGAACCTTTTATTTGAAATACATTTTAATTTCATAAGAAGTATAGTGTGCTACAGAAATAATTGCGTGTAAGCACTGCCTGAGCAATGCTAAAAAGGTCTACTGTATGTTTCAGAATTACAGGAGCATTACCATTACAAGAATATTAAATCCCAGATCCAAGCACGTTGTCTTCCCAATGGGCAAATTGGTCACCCAGTGCCTGGAAAAAGCTGCCAGAATGAGGGATATAAACCACCTGTTTTCTCCAAAGCAAGATCAAACTCAACACAAGGTCACAGTTTGAATAATTACCTGAAGAGACACACTAAAAAGAGCATAAATCCTGCTAAGTCAGAGCAGCACCCTTTGAAAAACCATAGGAAGGAGGTACGGACACAATGGGAGGAATCACAACTGACCGAGGACGTTGAACAAAGGCAGGAGTTCAAACCATGGAAAGACATGAAATGTAAAGAGGGTTGTACGCAGTGGGAGGAGCTTACACAAGCAGATCAGGAAGAATATGACGGTATATTAGAAGAGGGGGACGAGTTGGGCTGTGGGGAGGAGCTCGCTCAGAGGAATGGGTTCAACTGGCAGGTGGGTTTAGAACAGCAGGGGGGATTTATCTTACATGAAGAACAAGGCTCAGTCAAGCTTTTCTCTGACTCCTATCATAAAGCAGAGGTGGGACTGCAAGGAGTAGACGGACAGCTACTTATGGAAGAGGAAATGAAGGAAGTGGGTGTGAATGGTAAAACAAGATCACTTGTGACACCTGCTGATTCCATGATCTCATCTACATACTCATTTCATAAGCAAATATTGCAAAAAGATGGAATAAATCAAAGCAAATCTCAGACACCAATAATGTTTTCTGACAAAACATATACTAATGACATGTTTGCTGATCAAAAGTTTCTAAATGGACTTTATCCAAGTAATATTTACGTAAATGGACTCCACACAGATGCTACGACTCCAGACCGAACTGACATAGCCACCATGTTCCCTGAGGTGTTTGATGCAGGTGAGGCATTGGCAGATGCTGATAGCTTTTCAGTGAGTGAACTTTTGGAACATATTGGACCCTCATGGAAAGCAGAAGAGGTTGAAGATGTGAGTGTTTGTGGAGATACAGTAATGTCTGTGGAAGAGGACTCCGAGAACTCGAGTGGATCTTTGTCTACTTTTGGAGAGGAGAGCAGTGAAGCGGTAGAGGAACAGGAACAAAAGAGGCAGATGAAAAACCTTTCATTCTTCAGAAATTCTCGTTCAGATCCAACAGTTTATCCCAAATCGGAAAGAGAAGCTGAAATACTTGCTGAGATTTCTGATCATTGCACCTCCTCATTCTGCTCATCAGAGTCTGAGGTGACCTTAGATGGAGTGGAAGGAACTGAGACAAGACAAAATCATGAAAATATTCAGGATAAGCCAGAAACTGAAAAAGCTGAGTTCAAAGCAAGTGATTACAATGACTCTTCTGTACCAAGTGTCTCTTGCATTGTTTCTCTAAACTCTGAAGAGCAAAAATCACAGCAGGTGCAAGAGGAGCATCCTGTTGAACAAGAGGAAGAAAGAGAAGACTATCTTTACAGTAAGACTGTTATGGCCACAAAGATCTTGGAAGAGCATGTGTATGAAGAAACTGAGCCACAGTTCCAAACCAAAGACTTTTTGCAGAGCAGAAAGTATTTAATGACACGTTCCATATCTGTTGAAACCCCCAGACTGGATCCAATAAGTACCACAGTATCTGGAAAAGGACGTTTAATGCTACACCCACAGTCATACTACACACGGCATAATTACCTTGGAGATAGTTTGCCTACATTGACTGGTTCATTAGGATGTCTCTCACCCGGAAGTTCTTGCCCCCCTGCTGTAGACATACCACCTCCTTTTGAACTCTCTTCCATCACAAGACGACCAATCCGAAAGAGTACGCCTGCTCTGCCAAGTGATGTCACTGCCTGCAATAGGAAACTTGAATTTGGCCTTAAACGTTACTTTTTACCATTACGGTTTCTGAGGAAAACTGAAAGAAGGACAGATAGTCGCTCAGCTTCCTCTAGGTCCTCTTCAGAATCAAGTCCACAGGGTTCCTGTCGGAGGTTAAATTTAATAAAGCAATGTACAGAAAGCCCTGAGCTTCACAGAGCACATGACAGTTCAGTACCATCATCTCCATCTTCTCTTCGGTTACACAAGAATATGCACAGGCAAGGTGTGAGCACTCCTTTGAATAACAATTTTGGATCAGCTGTTCCCGACTCATGGGATATGTTACGGGTGGAGTCAGATGATTTGATCCACTCCCTTTTTGTACAGCCCTTCCCCCTTTCCAAACCTCGCTCTTTCTCTTCCCCAAATGTAGATTCATCAATTTATGAAAATGTTTTGAACACAAGTCCTCACTATGAAAACGTGCAAGTCCGGCTCTTATCACCCTCCAATCAGAATCAACGAAACCATAGTTCTGCCAATGACACTGATGGTTACGTGGATATGAGCAGCCTACCAAGCTTCCAGAGCAAAAGCTCAACAAACGAGCAAGAGACAGAGAGGTACAGCTCTTTTGTTGTTGTTGTTGTTGTTGTTTTTGCAAATATTGAAAATAATTTTAGTTGAAATTTAATGAAAAACTGGTGGCGCGGTAGTGCAATGATTAGCAATCTCGCCTCACAGCAAAACAATTCTGGGTTCGAATTTTATGGCCAATCAGGTCCTCTCTGTATGGAGTTTGCATGTTCTCCCTGTGCTTGTGTGGATTTCCTCCAGGTACCAGGTGGCCATAGGTGTGAATGGGAGTGTGAGTAGTTGTTCATCTCAATGTGTGTTAGCCCTGCAACCTGTTCAGAGTGTACCTCGGCTCTCGCCCAAAGTCAGCTGGGATTGGCTCCAGCTTCCCATGACCCTGATGGATAAGCGGTACAGATAACGAACAGATAGATTAATGAAATGCTACTTTGGGAAATGGGATTGAGTGCAACAGAAAAGGATTCACCATATCAGTGGGAGATCCACTGTTGGCATGTTGAAGAGTGTATATAGTACTTACTTCCGAGTGTGCTTTACTGCCCTGTGATGCAGCACTGCGGCCCTGCATGAGCAAGAGTTTGAAAAGATGCAGTGATCAATCTGGCTTGACATGTTTTACCTAGCTGGTAGCTTTTGTATGATCGGGGGGAAACTGGTTGGTGGGTGGGCATAGATAAACAAACTGGGGAGAAAATAGAAAAAAAAATCTACAGGATAATCCCAATGTCTAGGTCAGACAGTGCACTGAATTTGTGTTCAAGTATTTAAATACTTCCAGTGTGTGTGTGTGTGTGTGTGTGTGTGCGTGTGCTGACTGTCTGTTCTATTCTTTAGTGCTTATACAATCTGCTCTCCCATGGTGAGGTCAGATGGAACGGTGAGTGTATCTGTAGGTGTAGTGTGTACCAAAGTGGAGGACAAAAAAGCATCTGAAAGAATGGTAAGCTCAACACAGGGGTCTATAAGTGAGTCTGAGCCTATATTTATGTCTGTGTAATAAAAATCTGAATTTTTAACAGTGCATTTCTTTCTGATTTCAGACCGTTAATTGTTCTAGAGCATTTTACACTGTGAAAGAGCTGCTGGACAGTGAGACACAGTGAGTACAATTACTTAAGCAATTAGACAGGAGTGACAATACCTTTAGAGGAAGTACAAAAAAGACATAGAAGTACATAGGAAGTGCCTTTAGAAAATGAACTATGAGAGCAGATAATGGCCATCACTGTGAAGGTCAAACTTGCGGGATGGGGGTAGGGTAGGATTTGGTTTGTCCGAAAACAACTGTAATGATCAGTTCTTCAAGAATTAAGGCAACACTACATAAACAGGAATTCTAAATTACAGTAGACCAAGTCCATGAGCAGCTATAGGGATGAGCATGATGAGCATGATTGGTAGTAGTATTGGTAGGTATTTGGATTTTTGTTTGTTAAATTTTGTTGAACAAAGAAACAAATAAGCCATTTGTAATTTAATGATAGTGTTGTCATCAAGTCATAGGCTAATAAATTTAGTTTCAATTGTGCTTAAGTAAAGCCCCTGTCACATACGTCGCACAACAGGTCCATGACAAAAAAAAAAAAAGGACAAATTCCTGTGACAGTTGTGGGTGTGTGGTATGAAGCTTACCTGTTATCAAAGGAAAAACCCTTGTTGTGGAGTTTTGAACGGTTTCAAAATTTATCCCATTTCTTAGGTAATCCTTAATGTTAGGTCCATTTCTTTGGTCTGTTTTGTGATGCCCTATGACGTTTCACAGCTGTGTTATGATACACATATTAATTTCATATGCTTTTTGATTCATCTGATGTGCTCAGAATTTTACAGTTTTCTTACAATAGTCTCATGACTAATCTCACAGTAAACCCACTGGGTATATCATACGAGGATTTCTTTTCTCTTACAACAATTGTATCACTTTTGTATAAACATGCAGTTGAATGTGCAGTTTGACTTACAGACCTGATATATTTCCTCCCACAACAGACATATAACACATATTTATATGTAAACACAGCTACACATCTTTCAAATCTTCAGTACCCAAACATACATCAGTCCTTTCTGTCATAGTGCCACTAAATCCATGCTAAAAACATTTGCAGATTATTTGTAAAAGGGGGATAAAGTGGTTGCCCAAATAGAAATCTGTCTGATACTGATATTAAAAGCCCATAAGCCCATAATTCTGTATTTCTTTTCAACTGTTCCTCTGCTGCCAGGTCATGTACATTAAATGCTTAAACCTCATGAAACGTTTTGTCTTTTTCTCTTTTTTGAGGCATGTAAAAACTTTAAAGATGCTGATTGAGGTACGTACCCTCTCTGGATGCACATATTTATGAGCTAGTTTATCATGGATATGATTACAACTGTTTCAAAGCATTGTTTATGTGTTCTAAAGCAGAAATAAAGTCTATGCATGTATAGGGCATTTACTTTTTGAGTTATGGCATCAATGCATCATCATCTTGATGTTTTCCTTTCAGATTTATAACAAATAATGTGCCACCTGCTACAATTTACTCAGTTAATCTGTTCTTCAAACTTCAGACTGTAGGAGCAGATGAGCAGCTGATGAAACTTTGGAATGATTTACCTGCAATTTGTTCACTCCATCAAGACCTCCATACTCAACTGGAAAGTCGCATTAAAGAGTGGTGAGAGACAAGTCCACATGTACAGTACATGTATCACAGAAATTCGTATATCTACAGTGTGTTGTCTTTCTCTTCTTAATCACTTCATGCATTCTCTTTTTCAGGGATCAGAAGGAAGGCATTGCTGACATTCTGTTGTCCAAAAAGGCAGAGTTTTCGGTTTTCTCTTCCTTTATTAGCCAGCATGACTCCAAGGTGAAGACTATGGAGCAGATGGAGAACACAGTAAGATATCACACGTCTTTATTTCTCCTGCACTTTTAACTACGTGCTGCCAAACCCAAGGCCCACTGATTACAGAAGAAATGGTTACTGTCTTTGCACGTACAGTATATTCCTGTCTAACTTTGTGTTATCTCATATATCAGGCTAGTGAGAAAAATACAACTAAAGCAAATTGTGGACCTCTGAGTAGATAAAAAAAAAAATTGTCTACAGGCACAGAATGAAAGTAATGAAAATTGGTCCACTATCTTGAGATTATAAAACATTATTGAACACTCACAATTTCACAGTCAGCATTACCAGAATAGTATATACTAAAACACCATTACAAGCTACTTCCGTTCCATTTGGGTATGTACTAAGCTCCGAATGAGTATGCTTAACAGATACATTAAGCTACATATTGCTAAGCTCAGCTCAGAAAACAGAGGGCACCTAACTAATCATTGTAATGGATAAATATACAATATATAGAATAGAAATCTCATTTTAGTTTGCTTTTTGCTCTGTTTCTATGTGTAGTATGCTTAAACTCTTAAAGAGAGTTAAAGAGACGCTGTTACACAGCTCTTAGCCATCTACTCGTGTACGCATTCAGAGCTTACCCGTGTCTGTCATAATTATAAAAATGCAAGAAATAAACCTCAAAAACCTTTTTTGTGTGTGCTTTTTCCTTATATTCCTGTGTAGTATATACTGAAAAATTATGTGCCTCAGGCTCAGTAGTCAATGAATTGAAATGTCCATTTTTTAGCAAACCAATTTTTTTGTGGAAAAAAGGAATTGTGCCATTCCCATGAAGTATAAACCAATATATACTCCTTTATAATTGTATATAAGTATAGTATGTAAGTATATGACATATTTTAGTTATATGCCCAAGGTTAACCTAAAAATCAAACTGACTTAATATGTGATGTAAAAATTAATTTATTGAAATGTTGTACAGTTAACTATTATTGATTATCGAAACAAAGCACTCTAGCTACAAAATTCCCCCTAACAAAAAAACAGCTCAAGCAGTACCTGCATGCTTGACTAGATAAGAGCTGTAACTAGATAGAGTGATAGAGAAAAGCAAACAGATTTATTCCAGATTATGTCACACTAAAAGTTTACCTGGATACCACCAGCTTGTATCTACTGCTTGTATTACAACTATGATCAAATATGCAATGATGCACATACTGAACATTCTTTTAGCACACATTACTATTTAACTTTCTTGTAAATATTTGTAGAAGATATTTATAATGTCATTATCTGTGTTTTGAGTCTTCTCAAGGTTTCTTCCTCATGATATCTCAGGGAGATTTTCTTTCACAGTTTCACCTCTGATTGTCCATTACTGATATATTTCTCCATCCAGATTTCTGTGTGACAGTGTCAGTTGTTGTTGTCATTGCACTGAACACATTTAATTGAATTGAATTGAAAGGTTGCAGGTTCTTCTCGTGTTTGCATAGGTTTCCTCTGGAACCTTAAGCTAATTGGCTGTTCCAAATTACCCCTAGGTGTAAGTGGGAATGGTTGTGTGTGTTGGTCTTGCAATGGACTGGAGAGCTGTTCAGGGTGTAGCCCACCTTGGCCTAGAGTCGACTGAGATAGGCTCCAGCCTCCCCGCGACCCTATTAGGAATAAGTGGCTCAGCAAATAAATGAATGAATGAATTAATTAATTAATTAATTAATTGAAAAGTGGACCTGCCATATTTAGCCATATCAAAGGGGGGGGAAATGGATTTATGGATTTTATTGCAAAATAGAAAGCATGTCCCTTTGTTCTTAGTGAAACCTACATTTATGCACACAGGATACAAATAACAATTTTTAAGTTGTTTTTTTCCTAAGAAAGGAAAATTCTTTATCCCTGGACTGTAACTCATGGAGGGTTGCAAAAATGTCAATAAATACATTGTAAATGTTTATGCATATACTATGATATGAAAAATAGGTTATTGCTGTTTAGTTGTGCATGTAAGATTGCCTTTTATATAAATTTCAGTAGCTCTCTGTCTGTCTGCAGTTGGACTTCAGTGCATTCAAACAGCAGCTGCTGCAAGTGACAGCACGAGTACTACAATACCGCATGCTTCTAACAGGTAACATATTAAACGGAGCAGCTCTGTTTGTCCAAATATGTGTTAGCTATTAGACACATTCCACAGCAGTGAGAGCCAAACTGACCACCAGCAGAACATCTAATTCTACACAAGACCTATTATATTCCACCTGAAAGCTACACCAATATAATAATGATTTCTGTTTCCTCATTCATTGTGGAGAAACATTTGCTTCAAAACACTTCAAAATAAATACAGGGTGTATACTTTAATGTATATTGTGTGCCCTGTGTTTGTGGGTTTTTTTGACATATCTCCCCATTTATCTTTGTTAGATTACAAAAATAATCTCTCACAAGTGTCCAGAGAGTATGAGGCTACACAAGGTAGGCAACATGAACACATCTACTGCCAATTTCCATAAATTCATATTATATTGCATTAATTACAACAAATTATTATTTTCTTGATGGGGGTAATTTTAAATTTTTTTATTTTTACCTCAAACAAAATTTTTAATTAAGGCCTGTTTATGTTTATTGCTCTTATTGGTAGGTGGGTTATCTCTTCTTTCAGTAATGTGAAGGTCATTTGCTCTCTTATCTCCCAGTTTCTGTGTGACTGATGGAATAAGATAACTGAACTACCATCATAACTTGGTTTCATGCATTTAAACCTACATGAGATACAAACTTTTGCCTTCAGCTGTATCTGTATATGTTGTTCAAGATACCGTTAGAAATAATAATATTTTATTCAAGTAACAATACTTCCTGTATTTTTCTTCTTAAATACTTTGTCTTAGCTGCTCTGGTGATGGTGTCGGATGTAGCTGATCAGGCAAAGGACCACCTCAAGAATGGAGTGAGTTGTATGGGCTGGGTGTGTGGGACTGAGTCAATAGGTGCTGTTTAGACAGAATAAGAGAATTAAATTAAAATTTTAAAGATAATTTTGATTACTAATGCTAAATGTAGATCCAGCTACACTTATATAAAATACAGTTCCACTTGAAGGTTTGTGCACACTTTAGAACACAGGTGTCAAACTCAAGGACCGTGGGCCAAATCTGGCCTGCAAACTCATTTTACGTGGCCCGCGAGTGCTTTCAAAGTACATGATTATCGTACACTTTTTGCCACAACCATTACCATGAAACATAATTCATCACCCATCCACTAGGTTGTGGCAAACCTATTTCAAGTGCCATTTATGGCTCAAGAAAGATTGCAAGCTAGCATGTTGCTGTCAAGCATTGACAGAAAAGGAAAGTAAATAAAGTTAAAGAAGACAAATCATAAACTAAATCTCCAAACTAAACTAATCATTTTGCCATGACTAGATTATCTGGCCCTTGATGACCTGGAATTTAGTGATGTGGCCCTCAGTAAAATGAGTTTGACACCCCTGCTTTAGAATGTTTTACATTTCTGCATAAATGTGATCAAAAATTTAAAAGTAGGTAAAGAGAACCTAGTTCAACATATATTAATTCATATACTTTCTAAGCCACTTAATCCTAATTAGGGTCATGGGGAGGCTGGCACCCATCTCAGCCCACTCTGGGCGAAGGTAGAGTACACTCTAAACAGCACACCAGGCCATTGCAGGGCCACCTAGTTAAACATATGACGCAAAAATATTATACTCTGTCATTTATTAATTGAGAAAAATTATCCAGTATTACATATGTGCACTTTTAGGATTAGCTAGTAATTTGAAGGACAAATTAGAGTCAGGTGATTATCAGTCTGATGATAATCAGGTGTTGAGTAAGCACCATATTTTATTTAAAGAGCAGAGATTTATCAAAGACTGAGCTTCACAACACGTGTTTGTGGGAGTAAATTATGGATTAAAAAGAGAGATTTGAGCCTGTTTTGCTGCATCTGGTCCAGGACAGTTTGTCTTCATTAATGCAACTATGAATTCTGAATCATACCAGTGAATTCTAAAGGAAAATAACAGAACATCTGTCTGTGAACTGAATCCCAAGAGATAGTAGATCATGTAGCAAGACAGTGACAAAGAAAGGTTAAAAAAGAATAAAGTGAATGATTTGGCCTCGACAAGTCAAAGTCTTGACCTTTATCCAATAGACCTTTAACCAATAGAAAGGAATGGACTAAAATCCCTCTAAGGACTGATCAACAGTTACCACAAACATGTAGTTACAGTTATCACGGCACAAGGGGGCCTGAAATCATATTAATATTTTTGTCTCATTTGTTTAATTGGGTTCTCTTTATCTACATTCAGGACTTGTGTGTCAAACTGATGATGTTTTAAATCATATTTATGTAGAAATACTGAACAATATAAAGAGTGCATAAACTTTCAAGCGCCACTGTATAGTGGAAAAAGTCAGGACAAGAATGTGTGTAAGTACACAGAAGTGTGCTTTGTGTTGTCTCAGGCAGATCTCCTGCGTCTGGTCAATATCGAGCACAGTGTTCAGGGATTAAAGAACCTCCTTCAGCCTGGGAGGGTAAGAGATGATGTTAACTCCATTTATTACACAGCTCATTTGAGTACTCAGTTGTGATTGGTGAATTATGGTATTTAGTTGCTAAGTATAACATACAGTTGGTATGGACTGCGTCATTTGAAATATTTCAAAACTAGCTCTGTAATAAGAAGGATAATATACAGTGAGCTGGTCATTATTGCAAAGTACACGTCTTCAGGGGGATGCAAGACTCCTCTGCTGTTTAGCAGGGTCCTGATCCACCTGTCAGGGGTTATTTTGTGATAATAGTCAGATTGCGGTATGTTATCCATTACATAATACCCAACTGGTTGATTTGTTATTGATAATTAAGTCCTGTGTGTGTTAAGGTATTTGTGAAAGAGGGAACCCTGATGAAGGTCAGCAGGAAGTGCAAACAGCCACGTCATCTATTCTTGGTTTGTCATGTTATTTATTAGACATTTGTGTTATAGCCTTTTTACGACCCTTTGCTATTTCAGTCACCCAGAACATATTTGTCAACAAAAGATTTTTTTTTTTATCTAGCCCTATTGTCTATCGCACCGATTTTCCCACACCCCCACATGGTGATGTCCTTGTTTTTAGCGTTGGATTTCCTGGCAGGATGTTTTTCCCTCAGAACTGTGTGTTGTTTGTGAGAAAGAGAGAGATACACCCATTTATAACATACAGCCATCCATCCATTATCTATACTACTTTTCCGTCAGGGTTGCAGGGAAGCCAGAGCCAATCCCAGCTAACATCATGCAATAGTATATCCTGAACATTTCTCCCATCAATTGCAGGACCCCATTTGGCCACAACATTCAAACCCAGAAACTTCTTGCTGAGACGACAGTTCTAACCACTGTAACACCTATGCCAAAACTATGGTATTGATTTTATAGCAAAGTATAAACCAGCCTTTAGCAGATATTTAGAATAGTTTGGGACCTACTGGAAAAAGTTTTTGGAGGTGGGAGAACAAGAGAACCCAGAGTTAAGTTACCTGGATATGTAAAAATTACACATGCAATGCTGCTCACTTAGGGATTTTTATTTTCACAGGATCTGGGTACAGATGAGTGATAGAGCTTATTCTTTGGTAAAGAAAAGCTTGATAAAAAGCTATACTCACCCACTGATTTGTCAGTGCCATAGTTAACAAGTTACATTTCCTGACAAGGTCCCCAAGAGCTGAGCATCATACTTAAGAAATCATTGACTTAATTTTTCAGTCAGGGCTAATTGTCAGTTATATATCGAGATGCTGATTGCGTATAAATACTAAATGAAAGAGAATGAAGGCCTAGCCCTTACTAACATACCAACCCACATAATCGTTCTCACTGGTAATGAAGTAAGATGCAGAGACAAGTGGAATTATGGAAATGGTGAGTCAGAAATATTCTTTAAATGGTGGCATGAGGTTTAACTTTCTCTTACAGTCCCACAGCGATGTGTTTTTACACTGGAGTTAGTATTCACTTATTTAGGATAAGGGTATACAATGTGTAATATTGAATTGTGTAAATACTTCATATGATCCTTTGTGAAATAGAATATAATATTACATTATATTTTAATATATCTTATTGTGATTTATAACAGAATCAATTTGTAATGAATCTGATGCTTTTCTTGCCCTCTTGTGGTGAAAACTGTTCAATACAGATCCAGACCAAAACAGTAAAATGCTACCTTACTTTAAAGTGGGGTTTTTTTTGTTTTGTTTTTGTTTTTTCAGTAAAGGTCACTGTGTGCTGATATCCTACCCCATTTTTTATGTGTCTTATTACAGATGAGTGACATAATGCTTTACACATTCCCCCAACAAGATGGCAAATACAGACTCATTAACACTTTGGCACTGACAGGGATGGAGGTAATATACACTGTTGTTATCAAGTAATAGAGTTTCCAGCTGCTTCTGTTGTGTTATTTAGAATCGTCCTTAATATCTGTATCTTCTCTTTCTGTACCTCTCTCAGGTTACTCGACATGTGATTGAAAATACTCAGAATGCCTTGAAGATTGAGGTGAAAGACATTAGTATCACACTGTTAGCAGGGTGGAGAGAAGGAGGGGGGGGGGGGGGGGGGGGGGGTGGGGGGGGGGGGGGGGGGGGGGGGGGGGGGGGGGGG
>JBCNYH010000006.1:17237268-17249826 GCA_039654325.1 Tandanus tandanus
CACACACACACACACACACACACACACACACACACACACAAAACCATTTACACTCCCACTCACACCTGGGGCAATTTAGAAGAGACAATTAGCCTAATGTGCATGTTTTTGGACCATGGGAGAAAACAGGAGTACCCGGAGGAAACCCACTCAAACACAGGCCTGGGACTCAAACCCAGGATGTTCTTGCTGTGAGGCTTTTTTTATTATTGGTACCAAGGTGACGGAATAACCCAAAGAAAGGGGTGAGTCACTGACTAAAAGCATTAAACTGCAGATTTACCATTTTACTATGAACTGATCTAAACGGTTAGCTGTAGAAACACTACGTCCTATTCTACTGTATACACTTTCTCGGGTCTTACATTAATATTTGTACTCTGGCCTATATGTATTAGTAGGAGGGTGTTTTCCATCGAGATGATAAAGCACTGTTGTGACTCATTCTGAATAAATGCTGTGAACAAAATCATTAATGAACAGCTCAAGATACAGATATCTCTAAAAATACTGTTTTAATATCTTCAACACAAAATAGTAAATATACTCTTGCTCTTTATGTAGATTTGTTCATAGTGGCAACTATTTTTAATTTTATTCAATACAGCCTGTACAATCCCAAGACAATTTAAAAAAGGTTTATTGTATAACATAGCAACTCTTCCTGTATTTGTATAATAATAATAATAACAATAATTATTATTATTGTTATTATATTATATATTATTATTTGAATTGCTGTAAAACATTGATTTTCAAAACACAGTTATCAACTCCAAATGACTGAGGTTTTGTTATAACTACAACAGAAAGACAAGCTAATTCAAGGTTTCGACCAAAGCACTCTTCATCTCTCTATAACAGTATGTTAGATTTTTGGCTCAGTTGATTTTAGCAGCAATATTATTCTTACATTTTTCAGACTAATGTGAAAAATACAGACGAAACTCTCAAAAACATTAGCTTAAGCTGTATACAATGTCCAGGATGAGGTAATCCTTGTTACTATTGAATATTTGGCTTGCAATCATTACATGTCCATGTTATTGTCTTTGAATAGTCCTTAGTAAGTTTGCATTTAAATCCAAAATTCAACCTCACTGCAAGTTCACCAGAACAATTAAGTCGTGAAAACATTCACCTTTGTGCTGGTTGAAGCTGTAGGGAAGGTAGTCAATTCATTGTTCTGCTTCATAAAGCAGCCTGATATAGAACCACGACTGAAGATGCACTGGATGGGCCAGATGACTATGAAGAGCAGTATGGCCAGCACCAGTAGGAAGATCAACAGTCGATGCCATGTTTTGAACAGACCCATGCAACTCTCCATTCTGTTACTGTTAATCCCTGTTTCATCCTGTCTGTTCTCATTCTGTTGCTTGCTACTCCCAATCTCAATGCAAACAAAATTGGGTGTCTGTGGATTTGAGTAGCACAGCCTCTCTCCCTCTATCCATACATGTTTCTCTTGTTGCTGGTGACTGGGCAGTTGCCCCAGAACCTCCTTGCTGGTGGTTAGAGCTGGTGGACCATTTTCAGGTACAGAAGTTGGTTGTCTGCAGAGAGGGCAGGCGATCTGAGTGCCTTTCTCTACTGGAGAAACAGCAACAAAGCGAGACAGGCACTCCAGACAGAATGTATGATTGCACTGCAGAACTTTAGGTGTCTTAAAGGTGTTATCATATGAGGTGAAGCAAATGGCACATTCTGGACCTGCATCCCAGACTTGGTCGTCATCTTTAGGAAGAGCTGTCCCAGGTGTGTCTGGTGTTGAATTTGAAGTAGTTGGCTCAGGTTCCTGCATCTTTCTGTCCTTTATACCAATAGGTCAGGAACCTAAAATTGATCAGTGAATTCATCAGTTGTTTCAAGGTAACACGAATGCATTTTTTCACATGTATTATATGATATTTGACCTTTTAACTTTAGTATTTTAATTATTTGTCGCTCAAGTCAGTAGAATAAAGTTCGTATTTGGTTATTTTAAAGTTGATATTCTGTTAACATCTTATAGCAAATGTCTGAAAGGATAGATAATCGTACTGGTATAAGTTTCTAAGCTCTAAACAAAACAACAACGAAAACTTGTTCTTTGTTCTATTATTTCAGGAAATTAAATATTTCCTGCCAGGCAGTAAAACAAAGAACAACAACAAAAAAAAGTTTACATTATTATTTTATTTAAATCTAAAACATCAGATTTTCACACAAGTCATAAAAGGTAGATAAAGCATTTAAACAAGCCCATTTATTACATTTAATTATTTATTGCAGAAAATTATCCAATTTTACATATCTGTGAGTGGCAAAAGTATATGAACATTTGCTTTCAGACCCACTTGTGCAGTAGTAATTGTAAGTAAATGTTTGCGGTAACTCTTAATCATTCCTGAACATCAACGTTAGGGATTTTAGTCTATTCCTCACTACAGAACAACTTCAACTTTGGGTTGCAACTTTGCTGGGTTTCCTAGCACATACTTCTCACATAACATATCTATTATACTACGTTCACACTGCAAGCCAAGTGGCCTGAATCCGATTTTTTTCCAGATCCGATTTTTTTCGAGTGGCTGTTCACATTATTTTAGAGATGTGACCTATAACAGACTGCAGTGTAAACAGTTTAAGGCCCCAATGTGACCCACATGCGCAGTAGAAACACATGAGTCTGATGTAGCACGGTGTTTACGGAAGTAAAAATACACAGAAGTCAATGGCAAACATAGAGTTGAGAGATGTCAGTGTTGACAGTTTTATTTTAAAATAATTAAGTTATTATGCAGTGGAGGCAAATACTTATAAGGTCTAAAACCTCTTTCTCCCTCAAGTGACTGCCGCCATCACTGCCTTCCTCCATGTTTGTTCTTTTTTGTCTTCAGGGGCTCCTGCCTTCGCATAATTATGAGGAATGTCGACCATAAGTGACGTCAAGGTCGCATTGAATTCCGATACAGGTCGCATTACTGTTCAGACTGAGGTCGCATTTCAAAAAACCTGATCTGTATCCGATTTAGTACCACATATGAATATGGCCCAGATCAGATTTGAAAAGATCGGATTAGATATGTTTTTTGGTGTTCACACTGGCATGAAAAAATAAGATATTGGTCACATAAGGGGAAAAAATCAGATTCAGGCCACTTGGGCTTGCAGTGTGAACGTAGCCTTAGATTACAGTCAGGACCTTGACTTGGCCATTCTGAAACATTACATTTATTCTTCTATACCATTCTTTGGAAGAATGACTTCTGTCCTTAAAGTTAACCATTCAAGACCATTGACCCCTTCTCCTGTAGTCAACCAAGAAAGGAGCAAGACTTGTAATAGTCTAAGTGGTCTCAAAGGAACCCAGTGTAACTTCTAAGGCCTCTCTCACATTGGCTAATGTTGATGTCTATGAGTCCACTGTCAGAATGGTGAACAACAGTGGTGTACATGGCAGGGTTACAAGGAGTAAGTCACTTCTCTAAAAAAAGAACATTGCTAACAGTTTGTTAAAGATCATATAGACAGGCCAAAGGGCTACTGAGAAAACGTGTGGATGGATGAGACTAAAATTGTATTTTATTTTTTGGTTTAAATGAGAAGTTTTTAATTTGGAGGAGGAAAACACCTATAAATAGGTGTAATATTATTCTCTCATTTGTATAATTGAAAATAAAAATCAGACGATGTTTTAAATCATATTTCTGCAGAAATTTTGAAAATTCTAAAGGATTCACAAACTTTTGAGTCCCACTATATGTCACACTATCAGCACATCACTCAACCCTTAGTGATAATGAATTTATTTTAAGGTAGCACACTTCTTCAATGAATTATTGCTAAACATTGTATCATTAAAGCCTATTATTATCTAGTAATATTTAATGGATATTGTCAGAACATCATCTTACCATTAAGGATTAGAAAACTCTGTTTCCGTGCCAAATCCTGTGGAACAAATTCCTTGGACTTGCCTCGTTTTACAAATGGAAAAACAGGTCCATATCACTGTGTGAAATCATCTGACAAGCTTAGTGTCCACTGATTTCTTTCTATACTGAAGCTACTATGTGCACACCTGATATGAAAAGAACTGAGAAGCTATTACTGTTTCCTTCTCTCCAAAGGAAATTTTGCCCTACCTTTCTCGTTACTTTCCTATGATTCACTAACCTCAGTCCCATAGCAGACGTCAGGAAAAATGGTGTGATGCAAGATAGAAGGAAGGACTTTCAGGAACTGATAACAATACAAATAGCAGGGCGTGCACACGTGCAAACACACACACACAACCACTACCACTCCCACTCCAGCACTGGTATTAATGTACTGCACAGTAACAGTGACAAAGCACTTTTATATATATTTTTTGACTAAGATGGATTGAATGACAAACATTCCAAGATTATAATTAAGGATATCATTACTGAATGATTTCAGTGTCCCTTCTTAGTGGATGTCGCAGGATGTAAGGGGATGCACTTTGTTGGAATTTCTCACTGTTCAGTGTGTTCTGTAAGGAACCATCATCTCTAGGCCTCACCGGTTCCTCGTGTTCGTTGATGTGTGAAAGACGAAGCAGTTCTCAATTTAATAATTTACACAATAAAACAAAATAAGTATAAAACACATGTGATCTTGCATCATGGCCATGGGCTTCACTAAGTCTGAGTCCAAACCACCTTCTCCTAGGAACCAGACAAAGTGAGCCCTGTCTGTAATCCGACTGCCAGTTTTATTGTTTCTGCATTTCCATGCTGTTGTCTTCAGGCCACACCTACGCACATGTCTTGTGCCACTAGGGGACCCCGTGGTTGACCTTACTTGAGCTTTACTTGACGTCACAGGATATATGTTTTACGTGGTATCCAAGGAGTACAATATTTGTGGAGCAATATACATCCTGCCTCATTAATCAGTAACTTAACCTTTAACCATTTAGATCCTATACCTTATGACCCCATTATAGGTTAACAGATTTTATCACTAGATAAACAAGAGACTAGACTGGGAATTTTCCTGTGGTCAGCTTTAGAATGTCTGAGAAAGAAAGCCTATGTACAAACATGGTATTATTTCTAACAGTTCTGTGAGAAATATTGGTTATCCATCAAACCCACTGGTAAATCATTATTATAATCCATAAACTAACAGCATTCGGCCAAATTTACAACTATATTACAACACTGATTATTCATCATAATAAAACGATAGGTTGAGGAAATGAGGGCATAATTCAATCCCTTATGAATAACAACAGTCTTTCCCAGAAAAGTCCACCTCCTTCCGTCCCGACAAAATCCTCAGTATTGAATGAACATCCATCACTGACCACTTGGATTCAGCTGAACAGTCTGGGTGGTCAGTCAAGATTGAGATTTTACTGGGTAGAGACTATAAGTCAAGTATATGGAAATAAAGTGTGGTGTAACAGGAACTTATAGTGAAGACTTTTAAATGTGCATAATCATGAAATTAGCCAATTATGTGGCAGCAGCATTATAAATAAAAGCACTCGAATACAGGTTAGGAACTTCAGTTAATATTCACATTAACCATCAGAGTAGAGGAAAGTATGATCTCAGTGACTATGGCAGAGATGTTAGTTTGTGTATGTCAGAGCCTGCTTCTGGGATTTTCAAAAACAACAGTCTCTAGAGATTACACAGAATGGTGCTGTAAAAAACAACCAGTGAGCAGCACGTCTGAGGGTGGAATCAGGGTCTTGTTTATGAGTATATGTTAGGAGAGTGACCAGACTGCTGTAAGATGACCAGAAGGCTACAGTAACTCACTTCTAAAACTGCGGGGAGCTCCAAAGCATCTCAGAAAACAATACATGAACATTGAGGCGACTGGACTGCAACAGCAGAAGAGCACATCATGTTGCACTTTTGTCAGTCAAAAATAGGAATCTACGTGGACTTGGAGGCTCACTGAGACTGGATAGTTTAAAAATTGGAAAAATGTTGCCTGGTCATTTTCCAATCTCCAGTCTTTAGATTACTGCCAGATGATTGGATAATTGGATGAATGTTCATGTGTACAGGTGGTCTTAATAAAGTGGTTTGTGGGTAAGATGGGTAGGGGTGTGCATTTTATTATTTAGAAAGTTTTAGGAGGACTTTCATTCACTAATTCATTCTAAGCCGCTTAATCCTAACTAGGGTTGTGGGGAGGCTGGCGTCCATCTCTGGGAGAGGGCGGGGTACACCCTGAACAGCTCGCCTGGCCATCGCAGGTCCAACACACATACAACCATTCACACTCACTCCTAAGGGTGATTTGGAACCGCCAATTAGCCTACTGTGCATGTTTTTGGACTGTGGGAGGAAACCGGAGTACCTGGAGGAAACCCACACAAGCATGGGGAGAACATGCAAACCCCACACAGAAATGCCCCAAGCCCGGGAATCAAACCCAGGACCTTCTTGTTGTGAGACGAATGTGCTAACCACTGCGCCACCCTGCCACCGTTCAGGAGGACATGACACAGACATGGTAGTCTTGAGTGTTTGAGTTGAAAGCTAGTGGACATTTTGAAGATCTTTCACCTCTCATCCGAAAGGTTTTCTTTAGTCCCAAGAGCTGATAGGAGTCTCAGGTATTTAACCTCAAGTGGGAATCACACCTTGGTGATTGACCTGCTTCCATATACAGGATATATGGGCTCTCAATAAGTCAGTAAAAGAGACCCAACAAACAACCTCAACCAGCATGGGGCAGAATAAGAGGCAGAACGACATTGACATGTGATATGTGGTATATTTGTCAGAGAAGCTGAAGAACTTTAATTTAAATGTATTAAATATGTTCTGGAGGACTCTCAGGTGTCTTTGCAGCACACAGTGTACTTTCCACTTTCTCTGTAACACAATAAGCAGAGTTTTATTTTTCTTCTGAACTTCAACAGAGAGAAAACAAATGAGGCTGGTGAGGGGACAATGATGTAATTGATAACAGGAACTAAGTGGTCTCAGACATTCCATAGTAAGAAATGTAAGTATGAGCACTGTTAAAAGTATAAAATTGTTGGTAATTGCTGAGGAATGAAGCACTTCATGTGGTTATGAGAAGCCAGGTATTTATTAAGATACTTCATGGTTGTCATGCTGCTATGATGAGAGCGTTGATTAAGTTTGGAACTATCCCACTATGATCTCACATAGATATCACCTTGTTCACTCATGAGTGTACAGCCACACACAGCTCCAACACTGTTATCAAATTTGCAGACGACACCACCATCATCGGCTGCATTTCAGATGGAGACGAATCTGCTTACAGAGCAGAGGTGAGAGCCCTGACATCATGGTGCCAGGACAATAACCTGTTACTCAACGTCAGCAAGACCAAGGAGCTCATCGTGGACTACAGGAGACTGCAGGGTGGAGGTCTCACCCCTACCCACATCGAGGAGACAGAGGTGGAGTTAGTTGCTTCAGGTTCCTGAGGATCAACATCACTGAGGATCTGAGCTGGTCACATCACGTGGGTGTGATCACAAAAGCAGCGAGACAACGGCTCTTCTTTCTTCGGCGGCTGAGGAGGTTTGGCATAGACTCCTGAATACTCACCAACTTCTACCGATGCACCATCGAGAGTATTCTGTCTGGCTGCATCACTACCTGGTACGGCAGCTATAATGCTCTGGACCACAAAGCTCTATAGATTGTGGTCAGATCAGCACAACCACCAGGACTGAACTGCCAGCCATCCAGGACCTCTACACAGCGCTGTAGGAGGAAGGCAGAGCAGATCCTCTCTGATACCAGCCACACACTCTTCATGCTCTTGCCGTCGGTACAGGAGCATCCGGACTTGCACCAGCAGATTCAGGGACAGTTTCTACCCGCAAGCCATCAGGCTACTGAACTGTTGAAATATCGGACAATCTGCAAACTTTTTGCACACTCATTGTACACACTCTACATGCACAGACTACCTCTGCACTACAACCACTTTATTTTTCCATTAGTATTCTGTTTTTATCCTTCTGTGTATACAACCACTTTAGTATTTTTCTATTAGCATTCTGTATTTATCCTACTGTGTGTATATATATATATATATATAGTCACATTCTTTTTAGTTTATGTGTAAATATATATTCCTTTTACTCATATAGTTTTTATTCTTACTTTATATTTTATCTCAATGTTAAATATTTGTGCAATATTTGTTTGTTAAGTGCAATATTGAGGGGGCTATGAATCCAAAAATTTCATTGCCGGTAGTGATGTTTCATTGTTACCTGTATATGACAAACTTAAAACATAATGGTGAATTTAAAACAAAACAACAAACAAACCAAAAAAAAAAAAACCAACAACAAAAAAACAACACACCCAAAACCTAGCATAACCTTTTTGGTGTGTTCACTATGGTCTGCATTTCATGTCAGAAAACAAACAGAGGCCCGAGTAAAAGTTTAAGGTCTGGACACACAGACTTTATGGTGCCTTTTAAGGAAGTATTGAGCTTGTTTTGAGCTGATTATGTGATCAAAGTCCATCAACAGTTTTCTCACTCTATCTCTTGATCTCAATCGGCACCACTTTGAGAGCTGAAAATATTTTGGCCCAAAGAAATGTTGTGAATGGCATAAAAGCCAACTATGCCTGTAATACATAAAGTCATCAAGACAGACAGGACTGTCTTCAAATTTCTTGATTAAAGCTAGACAGGTAACATACATCTACCAGTCTATATCAACTCCTTTAATTGAAAAAAATAAAAATAAAACTATAATTATGTATTTAAAAAATTTTATTGTTCAGGAAGTATACACAGAGGGCAGTGGTGGGGTGCTGGATTACTGATCCCAAGGTCGGGGGTTTAGGCCCCACTGTCACCAGGTTTTCATTGCTGTCCCCCCAGTGCAGCTAACTGGGTTATCAAAAGGCCAGCCACGTCTCTCACTGTCTGTGGTGAGAGACATGTAAAAGTGCCATTACTGATTTTCGTCAAGAGTAGGCTGCGTAGCCGTCAGGGTGTTTCTGCCCTGCGATGGCCTGGCGAGCTGTCCAGGGTGTACTCTGCCCTCGCCCAGAATCAGCTGAGATGGGCGCAAGCCTCCCTGTGACCCAAATTAGGATTAAGCGGTTCAGAAAATAAACGATGGATGATGAAGTACACACTTCCTGAAGAATAACTTTTTTTTTTTACATATTCTCTATTATTCCAGGCAAATTCCATTTTCATTCCTTAATAGTTGACATTAGGACATTAATATAAAACCAAAGAGCGGCACCAGAGCAGCATATGCAATGTTTTGCTTTGACACCCGTGGATTAATGAATTGGACATTGAATCTTTAGCTTGTTGATTAAACCAAGTAAATGAAGGTCTTCTTTCTTCAAACATTAAATTTTTACTTAACATTTATTACAAGTAGAGCACCAACATACAAAGAATACAGCATCATAGAACCATATGCCTCTATTATATATTGCAAACAACCTGTGTATAGTAGTTTCCAATCGCTGCACAACAGCTAATTAAACAATATTAGAAACTTTAAGGTTCTTTACAAATCAGGGATAATATTCATAATACCTACTACACTTCCCACAATATTCCATTCATTTCTGAACTCCAAACCCATTCATTCCAGTGACTACAGAAAGTAAGGACATCAAAATTCACTGCAATCAAATCTTAAAGAAAACCACAACTAGATGATAAAACAAATTAGAAAAAGGAATAAAAGCAAATACAGACAAGACCATGATTGATCTATTGTAAAAATATTTATAATACCACCAACACCAAAATTCAGCAGTTTACTATTTAAGGCCTTACCAGTGTATACGGCCTCTTTTTTGGCACTTAAATGATACAATCAAAAAAAAACATTCAAAATCTGTTTCTATGGCAAATTAACCAGCAAATACAAGAACTGGTGAGTCCCTATTTTTTTTTTTTTTTTGATCCAACAGGGAATGCAAATATAATTTATGTAACAGTGCAATCAGAATAAAAACATCAGGTTTTATTCCCGAGCTTGTTGCATGGCTAAAATCTATCATTTAACAGAAGTGAGTAAGTAAATAAATTCTGAGTGCCCTTATGTTATTACTTGTTGCTTAAAACAAGCCCAAAAACAGCCCATGGCAATTACATAGAAAAGTGTGCATATAATCCTTCATACAAGGGTATAATATTTACACAATTTGGCAAGTCTGAATACTTGAGGCAGCATCCCTATGACATTCATCTGCAAAATCGGATCCACCAAACAACTCAAAGTGTCCCCCCCCCAATAGTAGTTATACAATCTGTTTGTGCTAAAAGAAGGTAGTCAAAAACTCTGAAAAAGGTGATGACTGCTATTTGGTCCAGAAATTGGAAATCAGCTAATGTGCAAAAATTAATGTTCTTAAGGAACTTTTTTACACTCGGGGCCAAAAGCTATGACATGTAAATACTGGTAATAAATATTACATTTATATAATTTTTTTTTTTAAGAAAATAACTAGAAATATGATTTAAAAATAAAATATTCTTATAATGACTGCAGTCATTGAAGAGAAGTGAAATATGAGTTGGAGGGGGGGAAGTGTTTTTCTGTGCAAACAGCAAAACAGGAGAATCTGTGTACAAACAGGGAACATGGAAAACATACTGCTATAGCCTGTACTGCTAAAGGAAAGTACAAATAATGTAAACATTTCTACTGGTAAACGGTGTTTCCTCTCCCTTTCTGAAGCTCATGTTCACTGGATGGTTACATTATACACCTTTGTTACATGCCCCATTGTCGGGGTGGAAGTGCTGTCCACTGCTGCTGCTACTGAAGGCCGTTCTCTTCGGACGTATCTTGGTTTGCGCACTGCAGATTTAAACAAATGAACAAAATAAAACTTTCTAGCCACCCAGTGCATAATACTGTTTGACATTTTTTACATTTCAGTTTATGACAGGAAACGTCAGTTGACAACTAGGACTTTGGTTTAGAATGGTAATACTTCCCAAACTATTAGATTGAAGAATGATGATTTTAAATGAAGAATTAACAATTGATAATTTGTTAAACTTGAACATAAACCTCAGTGTGCTGCCTGCTTAGTTAATATCAAGGTAAATACCAGCATGCAGCACATCCAATAAGCAGCCTGCTTTTACCAGCACAACACCACAACACAATAAACCAATAAAGCACAATAGGAAATTACAGAAATAGTGCAAAGATCACTTGCTGTTCTGGTATAAACAAACTTAAGATACTACGGGTGAATAAGGTCATTTTCAAAACAACAGACATTAATGTCTGCAAAGTAACTGATGACATTCTTACTAATATCAGGCATTTGAGGTTTTTCCGAAAATATACATAAAATGTACATTTATTTATTTATTTTCACAAGAAAATACTAATATAATTCCAACAATTAATATTTTTGAAATATCCAGGTCAGTATAATATACTGACCTGGATAATATGATCGAGTAGAATCATTTTCTTTACAAAATTTCAAAGCAAAAATAAAGAAAATATTTACCCATGTTGTGTCAGATATATCAGTTACTCAATATACATTTCCTGCTTATATAAATGTGTAAAAATCAGAGTCATGCTATTGTACTGAAACAGCAGAGCTCTAATTACCTGCAGCAAATTAGTCATGTAAAATTGTTTAATTAATGTACTCAAAAAGATGTTATTAGTCCTATTCTCCACAAAAAAGAATTTAACTGATCCACATAAATAAAACCCATCATTTCTACCTGTAGTGTCTTGTCTTTACACTGCTTCTAACTTTGAGGATTCCCCTCAACACATTTCACTCTCTGTAATACAGTGCCTGCAGTAAATGGTGATATACCCAAGCAATGACACGTAAAATTGACGTTTTGTAATAATTTTCATTATTTAAATAAACAAAATAGATCAGCCACATAGATAAAGTAAGTATTCATCACACCTTCAAGTCCATAGAATTAGAATTTATTCAGGTCTTCCAGCATAGGTGCCAATGATTAGAACCTCCTACAGATTATTTATTGAAACCTGTATTATTTAAACCTGACAGGAGGGTACTGGGTTTTCTTTGCTACAGAAGTATGTGGTGTCATCATTCCAATATAAAAAGAGCTCTCTAAGTCATCCAATAAAAAAAGGACTGTTGAGTCTGGCAAGGGATTTAAATAACTCCAAATTGTTCAAAATAATTCCATTGTACACCGCTCCACCTACAAGTTGCATAGATTTTAAGATCCTGCCAATTTGTCCAGAGCTTGTCGATAAACAAATTTAGCCTGAGAGGTGATGTGTGCTGTGAAAAGAATTCTTCAAGATCCCCAAAATTTAATCATAGGATCTGCAGGTAATTCATGAATGTACATGTATGTCTACAAGCGGAAAAATATTGGACAAGTTTGATCTGCATGGGAGGCGCCCTAGCAAAAAGCTTTTCCTGCCCAAAAAGAATTAAGACAAGACAACAGTTTGACAGTGAACATACAAGCCTAAACCTTTTGGAATTGGATTACTTCACTGCTTTACAACCTTCAGGATGTGGTAATCTCAATTTCTGTACTTTTAGTGATTCTTTGTAATTATATATA
>JBCNYH010000006.1:17273255-17286897 GCA_039654325.1 Tandanus tandanus
ACAGCGCCTGGATCCTTGGTCATGTTCACAGAGCAGTAACAGCTCACAGGTGATTGTGGAATACCAGCAAGCTGAATGGGAGGCAGTTAAGCCCAGGCAAAAAGCCAATACTGTGCAGAGACAGAGAGTTACCTGGCAGCTCTTTGACTTCATCAGTGACTCTGATTAGTTTAATTATATGAGAGCATTTTAAAACACAAAACAAATATTTCGACCAGGATTATCACACAATGTTTATTTTTCTGAAAAACTTGGGCAGAGTTTCAGTTCTTTGTAGTTCCACAGTACATTTCTTCTGCTCTCTTCTAGACACTCTGTTGCCTTACATAATAGCAAAAAAATTTTTTTTCAATAGTTTATGTAATAATTAAAAATTATATGGTGTATATGTGCTATTTAGAATTTCTGATAAAGATTTGTAATAGGAGAATGTATTAGAGCATGCATGTTTAATGCAACTGAAGACCTGACAAATGTTTAAAATTGTATAACCCTATGTTATCTTCTTGAAATTGGATTAAACATTGTGAGCTTCTCTGTTTCTCTGGTATTTGTCACGTTCACATATCAATAAACCATTGTAAAACTAAAAAAAGTTATTAATGATTCATTGTTCAAAAATGCAGTTCACAATAGACCATCAGTCTGCGATCAATCCAAAGAATTAAACAGTGCTAATATTGTACCAAAATATTTAACATGTACACACTTCAATTCAGCCTTAAGTAAATAAAACACATCTCTATGTACAGCTGTAGAGATCTCAATATCGTGAAATGCTCAACTCTGCAAATTTATGACTTCGTTTGCTTTTTTCATGCATGAATAATTCTTGTTATTCATCCACCAAATCTGCCGGAGGAGGCATGAGTCCTCGCGGGTTAAGGTTCGCCACCAGGCACACGTCATAACTGTCGTGCATCACAGCCTGTTTAACCACCACAGTCCACTCATTCTCCCATGGATCCAACTGCAGGATGTTTTTGGTGATGATGTCATGGCGGTCTAAGAAGAATTTTATGATTATAAATATAGTGTTTATATGATATAAATGTAAACATCTGAAGTTAATGTTAAATTCATTTTTAAATGCTGTTTATAGGAACATAAAATGAGAGTTTATAGCTTGAAGAATGTCACCCTTCCCAAAATATGGTACTGTATACTTACCTGCTCCTTTATAGTATCCACAAACATATAGTTTTCCATCCACTACCCCAGCATTTGGTGCACTGCTTCGCAGTGACAAAAGCGGCCAGGGTGACGGAGGGCCATCCCTCCAAAAATCACCGTCAACATTGTAGATTTCCACCGCATCAAGACAGCGCCGTGACTGTCCACGATCTACACCCTCACACCCAATACCACCTGCAGGGCATACAGAACTATCAGTAGGAATAAAAGGTGACACATTTCATTTAATGTGTATGAATCAATGTTGCATACTTTAAGTTAAATTTAACTTTTTCTCCAACTAAACCTCTGGGAAAATTATGGAACCAACTCACTGAGAGGATCCAGCCCTTTTTTTTCTTTTTTTTTTTCCTTTGTGATAAGAGATATGACACCTGGTCTATCCATAGGTTCTACTTTTGTAACACTCCATTTGTTTATACTTGCACTACATTTTAGACACAGCTGACATGGACTAACCAACATCTCTTGGTACATTCTCTGTTGATTGTCTTTCTTATAGTCTTTATTTCTGTATCGGGGCCATGTTTCCTTCTGATTAGCCAAATCCAACAGTTTGTTAAAGTCTGTAAGCCCTTTTTTAAAACTGTATTCTAATCTTCATTTTTGGACTTGTGCCAGTATTTGTTTTAGAATTATAGAAATGCAAATTACATGGTGATTCCATAATTTTGCCTCCACATTGAGTGATTCCTAATTAAAAAAACTAAACAAAAACTTAAATAAAAATTTTTTTTTTTTTTTTGCCAAGTAAATGTTGACTTCCCAGTAGATAGGCTAAAAATAAATGCTATTCAATGGCTTTTGGCCTCTCACCTATAACATGTATCTCCCCATTGAGTGCCACCGCACTGCAGCGATATTTGGAATATTTCATTGGACAGAGCTCATTCCACTTGTTGTTCTCTGAGTCATACATAAGTAGGCGGTTACTCATACGGTCAGGCTCCTCATCAGCATGATATGTCTGTCATGCACAAGATGAGTCACAACAGGTGCAGTTAAATAGAGCAAGAAAAAGAGAGAGACATAAACAGTGTAAGGTTACAGACTGACACAATTACTGTTCTCCTCAGTATAATTTGATTTCATGTTGAGGTTATAGAACCCTTGTTGTGGTCCTAGAACAGCCAAGAATTGTACACTTTGGTGTTCCAACACCAACTCATAGACAAATTAACTTAAAACTAATGAAAGTGCATGCCAGGACCATCTGTAGTGTCGGAGTGGGAAAGCTTAAAACAATGTGAATTACTCTAACCTGTGGTGTCCTTCCTCCGAGTACATATAGGCAGTTTTTAATCCGGACTACACTGTGATAGGCCAAGGGCATTGGTAAAGGAGCAGCACTGCGCCAGGGGCCGCCCTGTAAAGACCAGCGTGCAACACTGTTGGTTATGAGGTACTGGTTCTTCAGCATCATCTGACCTCCTATTAGGTATAGGTTATCACCCAGGGAACTCAGGCCATATGAGTCACGGTATTCTGTTGAACTCAGGTGCTTCCAACTACCCTGAGCTTCCTCATTATATCTAAAAAAAAGAATAATAAAATAGGAAAATAAAGTATGCTTAAACAGTTATTTCCACACTATACTCCCAGATGATGTAATAATATTTAAAACCAAATAGATATTAAGATGATATAGTATACTGATTAAAAAAAAAATTGATTGATTAAAAAAAAAAATGTCTTGTTTTGTGTTTTGCTGCATAAAAAAATGAATATTGTCCAAACCAAATTAATTTCCAAAAATGCTTATTATAAATATTGCACAGTGAATTGTGCATAGCATCGCATAATTATTGCCAAAACATTATCGTGTCATTCTTAAAAGCTTTGCTAGTTGTAGGCCACTTACTCAACTAATATAATCTTCCAGTGAACTATCCATACTTATGCCAGTGGTCATACTAATACTGTACCTGGTTAACTAACATTTATTTTTACAATGTCAGTTTAAGCATATACAGTATGAAGGAATATTACTAAAGTCTTTTAATAGAAAAATATCCCCACAAAGTGGGCGATATCCTTCAGCCCATACACTATAAAAGGTATGCCCAGTCCCGAGGTGGACACCAAAAGTGGTGATGTTTTTGAATTAATGTGCAGAACGCAAATTATAGATGGCAGCTGCAGTGGCCATATTGGATATCAGACTGCAACAAAAATTTATAGGCTTGTGTCATTACACAGTCGCAAAATTCACACCAAAAATGGCGGTGATCATTGATGCCGTTTTTGAATTAGTGCATGGAATGCAAATTTAAGATGGCAGCTGCATCGGCCGTATTGGATATCGGACTGTGATGAAAATTGATAGGCTTGTATGGTTACACATTTCAAACATCGACACCAAAATGTTTTTAGTGTGGATGTTTGTACTGTGTAACTACCCAAGCGTATCGATTTTTATCACAGCGCGATATCCAATATGGCCACCACGGCACCACTTGAATTTGCATTCTGCCCATTAACTTGAAAACACCATCACTGATCATGACATTTTTTGGTGTCCATTTTGGGACTGAGCAAACCTTTTATAATGTGGTGCATAGGCTGAGGGGTATTGCTTGCCTTGCAGGGCTATTTTTTTTCTATTCTAAAGTTTGATGTAAATATTGATTGAAGCACTGTACCTGCATCTGCATGAATGTACTCACTGAACTGCTGCCACAGGATTGGCTAATTGGGTAATTGCATGAATGTGTAAGGATGTAAGGAATTATTTTTATCACTTTTTATTCTTGACCCTTACTTGAAAATTTCCACATTCTTTTCCTTTTGTCTTGCCAGCCTTCGTGGCCCTAACTCTCCAGCAACAATAATGTCATTGCGTTCTGTTACAACCCCAGTGCATACATATCCAAGGGCATCACCATATCGAGGGGAAGTGATGAAAAATGTACGCCCAGTGGTTGGAGCGTAACAGTAGCTGCGGTCTGAATAGCTTCCATAGCGTGAGCGTATTCCTCCGTTATCATTGCCGATGCATAGAAGTAGATCAGTTGTCTCCATGCCATATCGTAGCTTCAGTCGCCGGGCTGGAGCCTCTGGATGCAAACCAGCTGCTTCAATTGCATCTTCCATCATCTGTAGGCATTCTGCATCGGCCAGCAGTGCTGTGTTGCGGCGAAGGGCCTCCTTCAGATAGCTGACACTCACCAGTGGAAGCCGTACCTTCTGCAAAAGTTCTGGAAGCTGAGTGCTACGATTTTCTTCACCTAGACTCACACCAACTGAGCAGTGTTTCACCCATCTCAGCACTAAGTCTAGAATGGTTTCCTCTCGGGTGACGTTAAGGTCATCTGAAGCTAGCAATGCCCCAAGTTGATAGGCTTCCAGGTCCATCACTTCCTCACTGAGACACACCTCTGTAAAGTGCTGTCGGAGGTAACGCTGAGCCTGCTCTGCTAATTCCTCAGCCCCTAAATCCCGAGCATAGTAATAGATCCCCAGGCAGTTGGAAGCATCCATGTTGTCTGTCATATAGATCTGGCAGCGGCCAAAGACATCATCCATCTGCAAGAGGAATGCGGCGACTGAAATACCCTGCACATTGCTAGGGGAAAGTGGAAGCTTGGAGCTATACATGTATTCCAGCAAGAGGGCTAAGCTTTGAGCTGGCATGTCTCTCAGTACCACCTGACGGTTTACACTCTCACGCAGACCACAGGTAAACATGACCCGGAAATAAGGGCTGAACGCAGCAAGAACTGACCGGTGACATGGGAAGCTGATGCCTTCTGCAACTAAAACCACATCTGTTAACTGCTCAGCTTCACGCATGCGATTGAGCTGTTCCAACAGCATCAGGCCATGCTTAGCTCTCAGATCCATTCTGTTTCTTATTGGGGATTTCTTCTTTTCTTCTTCTTACTTTTTAAATGTTTCACTTTAACCAAGAGTTTCTATTAGGCTACAGACATTCTGGAAGTCATCTTTTACAAAAAGGCAGGGACAGATGATATCTGGTAAAAGACACAGCAAGACACAAGCTTAGCTGGTATAGTTATTTGAGAGGGTACATCTGGGACACTCTATATTAGTGCATGTTTAAAAGTCAAAGCACAAAGACTGAACTATAAACAGCACAGTTCTTCTTTTCATGCACAATCGTGCTATACTTTTAATGCACATTTTTATTATATCTACAAAAGTGAAACCCCACCAAAAGTAAAATACCACCAATGATTAGTCAGTACATAACAAGCTTCCTGTATGTAGAGATTACTGTCACTGCTGTTTTAAGATCAGTATCACATACTGAGCAAAAGAAACTTAACAAATAAGATTAGGACATGCACTGATGTGTCATACCAGAGACCTTATTTCCAGTGTTCTTTGCATTCAGGAGGAAAGTCGTCCATTACATATACCACATACACACACAGTACAACGAGGAGGAGAGACAGTGTGAGAAATCTGTTTACTGGACCCTCGGTGCCCCATGCCAAGCAACAAGGCTAATAATAGACCATGATGTTTCAAATAACCAGTGGGGTATCAGAAGTGACAAGATCGTTTTTGAGAAAAGATAAAAGAAATTTGCATTCTGTTCAAGAAACATTGAGTTTATATTTAGTAAAATGGTGAAGAGAAGAAATGTGTTTGTTTTGTTGTTGTTCTCTCATGTTTCAAGGTCTGGAGTGGCCCTTCAGGCTGCTGGGTATCTGGGGATTAGATTTCACCCCATCATGCTGTTAAAGTGATGTCAGCTCCTGTGGTTGTGCATTCAGTTCTTAAAGGAGAATCACATTCAATACCAATAGTTGGTTTACTAATTGAAAGGATAAAGAGCATGGCAGACCAATAGATACATACGCTACATAGCCAGAAGTATGTGGACATCTAGCATTACCACAGATTTATTCCCCATAGATTTGCAAAGACTTTCCACTCCATTTTGGAAGATTTTTGACCGTGGAGATTTGTACTCATTCAGCCATGAGAGAATTAGCATGGTCAGGCAGTCAGACACTGATGTGGAGGAGGACATCTGGTGTGCAGTCAGCATTCCAGTTTATCCCAAAGCTGTTCAGTGAGAATGATGTCAATTCTCTAGGTAAGCCGCTCGAGTTCCACCACTCCAACCTTGGCAAACCATGTGTTCATGGACCATGTTAAAAATCTCTGAAATGGGGCATTGTCTTGATGAAATAAGTTTGGGCAACTTATGTTCCAGTGAATGGCAATGTTAATACTACAGCATACAAACAATTTCTAGACAGACGTGTGCTTCAAACATTGGCAGCAGTTTTGGGAAAGCTCATATACGGGTGTGTCAGGTGTTCACATACTTTTGGTATATTATGTTCACTTGTTTAGGTTGTGATCATTGAAAAATCTAAATTTAGCCTTTAATATTTTACATCTTCCTCTCCTCACATGCTTACTGAGGGTGTACGTTTATTTATTTATTTTCTTAATCTTATTTTAAATAATCATTACTTTGCAGCTAGCTTATTTTTGTCAATTACAAATTGTCCAGGTGAAAAATGACTTCATATATTACAGCCTTCGTGGAATTTGCAGTAGTTATACATTTTTATGACATTTCAGTTGGTATACTGTATTTTCCAATTACTAAACCATTATGATGCCTTGTGTGTAAACAGGTGAATAATAAGTGAAACACAGGTTTGTAGCTCATGGTCCTTGTGCAATATAAGGTAATCTTTAAACACTGAGCAGCACTATTAATAGAAAGATTAACTTTGGATAGTTTTCATTTGACAGGTGTTGAATGCAGTAACTTGGCACTGAAAAAACTTCCACTTACAGAGATATTAAGAGTTTAAAATTATTATTTTTATAGCATTAGTTTATTTATTTGTTAATAATAAGAAGAATATATTATTATTATTATTTATTAATACATTATTAATCTGGAGTTAACAGAGTACATGATAAAATTCAAAGGTAGTTTTGTTGTAGCTGAAGCATCCCATGAGGATACTTGGGCAGGTGCTTAAAAGGTATAAGAAGAATGAATTTAAAGCTTCATTTAGTTTAAGAGCGTGAGTGCCACAGTGAAGATTTGAACCCTGTTGTGTTGATCGTATGTTGTAGAAAATGATGAATCAGAGACTGATGGCTAAAATTCTCTTCCTGTTCCCATTGATGAGATTATTAATTCATTCATGTCTTAACCAACATCTGAGCAAGATCCGGTACTGCAACAAAAAAGTTAACTAGAACACACCAGTGGAAAATAAAGAATCAGCAGAAGCACAGGATAAACATTATAAGAGGATTTAAAATCATATTATTTTGTATCCACACTCATGGAGATTTAAATCATGGTGTCATTTATTCAGTATTTTGTATTCAGGGTTCATTTTGTGTATTAATAGTTATTTATGGTTTACAAATAAGAATTTTTAGATTTCACCTGAAGTAATCATTAGCCAAAAAGTTAACCTCTTTTGCTATGTCGTCCTCATCCTATTTAAGCGTCTGTGAGTGTGAGTAGAAACCATAGAAATCAAAAGGGTGATGTCGGTGAAGGATAGGGTCAGGAAAAGTTTCTAAGTTACATCTGAACTAGATTTGTGCTGTAAGTATGGACACTGGGAAGAATAGTTTAGGGTACTGTGTGGAGAGGGAGATTCTGGATGAAGAGAGGCTGGAGAAACTGGCTAGGAGATTGGACCCTTCACAAACCCACATTCCTTTCTCTTGTCGCCTGAAAAACTCTCTCAGGTGAGACACTTAAAAAAAATAAAGGTATTTGAGTATGTCTGTGTGTGTGTCAGTGGTGGTGACTTCTTATTCCTATGATTTTGTAGTAAAGTGAAAAGTATTTAATTCTTTTCCTAATTCCCTTCTTTTTTTATCACAGGTGTTCTATTCCCAGACTAAAGCGCAGAGTGACCGGCTGTTTACCTGTGCTTTACTGGTTACCACGTTATTCTATCTGGGACTATGGCATGGCAGACCTTATCTCTGGCATCAGTGTGGGTATCATGCACTTGCCGCAAGGTGAGAGCTTCTGTATTTTAAGATTATTTCCATTATCCTTGTGCAGAATAGGAGAAAAGTCTAAACATAAGAGCATTAATCCTGCAAGGGAAATTTGACTCTTTATTTAACCTGTCCAAAGTGAGCACACACATAAACAGTAAGCACACACACTCAGAGCGGTGGACAGCTGCATAGAGGTACCCCGAGAGATGCGTTTTTCTCGATGGTTCAGGAATCGAACCAGCAACCTTTCAGTCCCAAACCTGCTTCTCTAACCATTAGTCTGGTACTACCTCCAAAAGGGGCAGGGTTATTGAGTATTTAAGGGTAATTGATTGTAATTGAGATTAGGGTTAGGTGTAGGCTAGCAGCAGTATGTCAATGTTAGGACCTCACAAGGATTTGTGTGTGTGTGTGTGTGTGTGTTTTTTGCAGGAATGGCATATGCGTTGCTTGCTTCACTGCCACCAGTTTTTGGACTGTACACCTCTTTTTACCCTGCACTGGTTTATTTCTTCTTTGGGTCTTCCAGACATATTTCTATAGGTGAGAAGATTTATACACTAACATATGTTTAACTAAATACATTTGCACTTCATTTTGCATAAATTTAGAATCAGTTTACAATAATGAAGTGGGAATAGTTCATATACTAGTGAAAAGAAGCACTATTGAAATTGGCATTATGGGTGAAATATCGAAGTTTTCTAAATGGCTGTTAATCAAGCATTGTTTTCAACAAAATTTTGCTTTTGTATGTATGTGTTTGCAGGCACATTCACGATTCTCAGTGTCATGGTGGGCAGTGTTACAGAGAGACTGGCCCCTGATGCCAATTTTCTCATCCTCAATGGCACTAATGCAACAGCGGAGGTGAACATCACTGCTAGAGATCTTCATAGAATTCAGGTTGCTGCAGCTACTACAGTATTAGGAGGACTAATTCAGGTTCACACACACACACACACACACACACACACACACACACACACACACACACAATCATCCGAGAGTACAGAATTCTTGCAGAAGTACAACCGCACCAAAATGCACAAAATACATTTACTTTATTTTTAAGGTGATCCTTGGTTTGGCACAGTTTGGCTTTGTGGGTACGTACCTCTCAGAACCATTAGTGAGAGCGTACACCACCGCAGCCTCCGCTCATGCAGTAGTGGCTCAGTTAAAGTACATCTTCGGAGTGTCTCCGACGCGATTCAACGGGCCGTTCTCACTGGCGTATGTAAGTAATCAGACATTCACTGCATTGGTGGCTGTGTACAACAAATGTTCATACTTCATCACTTTAAATAAATAAATAAATAAATAATCCACCACACCTTGTGTTTTGTGTATTTTCAGACCTTAGTAGATGTGCTTGTGCAGCTGCCTAGCACTCACCTGCCCTCTCTGCTGGTCAGTGTTGTGTCCATTGTAGTCCTTATCATTGCCAAGGAGTTGAACAGTAGATACAGAGAGAAACTGCCAGTGCCAATACCGGTGGAACTCATTGTGGTATGCCTTTCTCTTTCATTTTATATTTTCTTATTCTTAAATTTGTATTTATTATTTCCAAAGTGTTTCATGATTAGTAACTGGATGCTCAGCACACTTTTGGCTCTTTGCTAGATTGTGACAGGTACTCTGATATCGTTCCACACTCATCTAAATGAGACCTATGAAATTTCAGTAGTTGGAGATATCCCAAGTGGGTGAGTTTTTTTTACTATAATACCAATAAAAACAATATTAGTATTATTCAGCTCATACAGCATCTTACATAAATACAGGCAGTTCCATTAACCACATTTTACTTTACTCTATGATTATTCTTTCTCTTGGATTATTCAGGCTTCAGCCTCCCACTATGCCAAACCCCAGTATCTTTTCTGAAGTGGTAGTGGATGCTTTTGCCCTGGCCATTGTAGGATATGCGATTTCCATCTCTTTGGGCAAAACCTTTGCTCTGAAGCATGGCTACAAAGTGTGCAGCAATCAGGTGAGATAGCAAGTCATCACTGCCGATGGAAATTTTAATCAGATTTTAATAAATGCACGTGTAACCCTCCCCCCACCATTTTTTAATAGGAGTTGGTGGCTTTGGGTCTCAGTAATACAGTTGGAGGTTTTTTCCAGTGTTTCTCTGTCTGTGCTTCTATGTCTCGAAGTCTAATACAGGAGACCACTGGAGGCAGAACACAGGCAATACACACACATAACACAGGCACATACACATAAGCACTTAAGTATTACAGAAGTGTTACACATACCTCATGACTTCTACATACCATATAAAGAACACTAAATATACTCTATAATCATTGTTCTGTTGCTCTGCTGTAGATGGCAGGTGTGGTTGCATCTGTGATAGTGCTGGTGACTACGTTGAAGTTAGGATCACTGTTTCAGCAGTTGCCCAAGGTACATCTCAATATCCTTTAATCTCAGTATTCTGAGCAAGTCTGTGGAGACTTAATACACGTGTGTGTGTGTGTGTGTGTGTGTGTGTGTGTGTGTGTGTGTTCCTACAGGCAGTGCTGTCTGCCATTGTATGTGTGAATCTGAAAAGCATGTTCAAGCAGTATGGTGACATTTTGACACTGTGGCGGAGAAGCAAAATTGATCTGGTAGGACGTCATAAACTTTCAACAATGTTACACGTTCCATTAGTATAGTGTTTAAGCATGTTATTTTAAATGTAAAACTAATTAATGACCAACTGTATTCTCTGCGTGGGGCTGGTGTTATAGTGATTAGGGTGCTGGGATCATGATTGAAAAGTTGTGAGTTCAAATCCCATTAGACCCTCACCATGCTAAGATCCTTGGGCAAGGACTCCACTAAAAGTGTGCCTCTGTCCACACAGCAGTATAGTAAATGGGTACCAATAAGTACTGCGAAGGAAACTTGTGATGGACTAGTGTTCCATCCAGGAGGAGTTGAACTCCTAGTTGCTTCGCGCTACAGAATCCAGGATAAGCTCCTGATTAGCCAGTAGGCTCGGGTGTAAAAGCCCAACAGACTTTACCTTATTTCTGCCTTTCACATTTAGGAAGTATAATTTATTGTAATCAAAAGAAACATACTGTAATTAACTTTATTTAAATGTACATTTATTTGTTTTATATAGTTGGTGTGGTTGGTGACATGGGTGTCCACTGTCCTCTTTAATATGGACATGGGCTTGGCAGCCTCTCTTGGCTTTGCCCTGCTTACTGTTATCTTCAGAACACAAAGGTGAGAAACTACAAAGGTGAGACAATGTTTAATCTTTCTGGTGTAAATGCTTCTAAATGAGTGCATCCTGCTCTCACAGGCCCCTGTACTCTGTCTTGGGCCATCTTCCTGGTACTGAGCTTTATTTGGACATAAAGACACACCAAAAGGTGAGACATGTGGCTATTATACACGTTTACATTGCCTTGTTTAACCCTGTTTCCTGAGCATTGTTTGAATCTTTATACTTTAGTACACTGGCACTAAGCACGCTGGCTTGTGTGACCCTTATGTCTGGGTTGAGTACTGTGTATTTGTTAGTGTACTTATTGTGTTTTTATTACTTCACAGAGAAACAAATCAAACTGACTTTCTTGATTTAAGCCCATCAGGTCATTGCCCTTACAGCAGTCCATACTTTATTTAGATCATGAAAGAAAGCAATACATTAATATTAAACACATTAGTATTAAATTTTGTTTAAAGATCTGAAAAGATTGTGTAAAAAATACAACATATCAGGAAGGAGGTAGATTTCCTTTTTCATGGCACTGTAAATAATTTTTAAAAAATGCAAATTGTGTTTTACTATTGAAAACATATTATGGATACACTTATGTGTGTTACAGGTAAGGGAGCTGCCAGGCATCATTATATTCCGCTCTTCAGCCACCATATATTTTGCTAATGCTGAACTCTACCTGGAAGCCCTCAAACAGAAGGTACACATTTGATTTATTTCATCTTATTTCAGCATACTGCATAGACACATTGTTTATCATCTTTATGCATTATCTCATCTCACACCTTTTTTGTGACTGATGATTGTGATTACAGAGTGGCTTGGACATTACGAAGATGATCAGTTATAAGCGCAGACAAGAAGAGGAGCAGAGAAGAAGAGAGAGGAGGGCAGAAAGAAGGGCAAAGAGAGCAGCCAAAAGACAGGTGGGGCATTATTCAATTCTTTTATATCAACTGAATGATACCATACTTCCTAGTATGTTATTACTGAATTAGAAGTTGAATTATTAGAAATAAAATTCTGCCAAGATAGATTTTTTTAAAAATTGATATTAAAATTATTTTGCTATAATACAGATGTTTTCAACAACACTAGTGTATTTAGTTATTTCACTTATGGTTACTTACTGTACCATATCAATGTTACTTATCTGAATACTAATTAGTTAACACTTAAGAACTATTTTTTCTTTGCACTGATGTTCCCACTCTTCTCTTTTTCTTGCAGAAACAAGTTCTCAGAGCAGTCTCTCAGCGCACCAAAGGGTGTGTCTTCTCAGTTGAAGAAGAGGCAGAACATTTTAAAGAAATATGTGATGATAATATAATCCCAGAAGAGGAGTGGAAGGACAGAGAAAACTGCACAGTGTTTGTCATGCCTGAGACCCCACATAACAGTTGGGTGTACCTAAAGGGTACTGATCCTGACACCACCACACTAGGGTCCATGTCAGATTTGCAGGATGGTGACACCACTATACTGGAGTCCAGCAGTGAGGACACACTTAGCAGGGACCTGGAAAGAGTTTCACTAGGCTCACTGGGAAAATGGACCTGGGATATCCATTCCATCATCCTAGACCTTTCTCCAGCCAACTTCATTGACACTGTGGCGATCAAGACCTTGAGAAATGTGAGTGTGTGACTGATCAATCAAGAGGAGTCTGAACGATGCTCTCAGTTCAGAGACTTAGTATCAAACATAACAGCAATACAAAATATTTGCCCTCTGTTGATAGATATTCCATGACTTTGGAGAGATTGATGTGCATATCTACATTGCAGGCTGTCAAGGTAAGTGTGAGCCAAGCGAAATATTAATAAAACAGAAACTTTTAATCTTAAATGGCACTGGATATTTATATAACATGGTAAATATGCAATTGCAGTATTTACAAAGCATGCACCATGTGAGTGTCTAATTATGTCTGGTCAATTCAATTCAGTTCAGTTTAAATTGTATAGTGCTTTTTACAGTTGACATTGACAAGAATACCCTAAATTAAATTAATAGTTTCAAGTTTCTTTGTCATATACAGGTAACAAAGAAACATCAGTACCGGCAATGGAATTCTTGGACTCAGTGCCCCCTCAAAATTGCACTTAAGAAACAAATATTGCACATAAAATTAATATTGAGATAAAATATAAAGTAAGAATAAAAACTCATTCATTCATTCATTTTCTTCCGCTTCTTCCGGGGTCGGGTCGCGGGGGCAGCAGCCTAAGCAGTGAGGTC
>JBCNYH010000006.1:17312834-17325874 GCA_039654325.1 Tandanus tandanus
GCTGGAGGGACTACGTCTCTCGGCTGGCCTGGGAATGCCTTGGTGTCCCCCCCCCCCCCCCCCCGGAAGAGCTGGGGGAAGTGGCTGGGGAGAGGGACGTCTGGACCTCACTGCTTAGGCTGCTGCCCCCGTGACCCAACCCCGGATCAAGCGGAAGATGATGATGATGATACTCCATCAGAAAAAGCTGGTAATTCAAATAATATAATTTGAGGGGCATTTCACAAAGACAAAATTTTACGCTCTTAAACCAAAAATATTTTGTGCCATATGTGATTTGGATATTTTCTACAAAGTAAAAACTCTGCATGAATATTTACTAAGTAATTATAATTTTTAATGATTTAAAAAAAAAAATTAATTTAATTGAAATTTTTTTGGTGGACGGGTGGGGTTGTTTGTTTGTTTTTTTTTAAAAACATTTTTAAAGGATGACCAGGATCATGTGCTCCATAAAAATATCCTTTAAAATGCATTTAAAAAAAAAAAAAAATGCTTTTTTACTGTCAAAAACATGAAAACTCTATCACATATTTCTTCATATTTTTTGGGACAAAATTTTGTTGAAATTTTAGGACTTCAAAATCAGTGACTGTCACAAACCATGAGTTTATATCCACCATTTTGATTCAAGCATTATCAAAAATTTGTGAGGTGGATAATGTCCATTATCCTGAGACGGGGAAACAGTCAGATCATACCATTCCCATGTATATATTAAATGTGGTGATTCCATTATTTTTTGGCAGAGGGTGTAGTAGCTGTTCTCCAGTCCACACAATTTTAAAAAGTGACACTTCACCATTGGATATTTAAAAATATTACCTAAAAAAAAAAATAATAATAATAATAAAAATCCAACTAACCAAAAACCACTGCACCCGGAGGATTTTTTTGGCGAGTTGTTCATGTGGCACCAGTGTTATTTTATATAACCTATACAAATACCAGTCAAGGCTCCAACATTCAAATACACTGAATAACAAAAAAATGTTTAATTATTAAAGTAATAAAAATGTAATGTAGAATTCCTGTTAATCAAGGCTTACATTTTTAATAATTAAAGAAACATTAAAAACTCATTACAACATAATATTCATCAAGCCATTAACAAAGTTGGCACATAATTATGAACAGCCAGTAGGTGCTCAATTACTGGCTGAAGACAATGTCGCTATGAATAAGCATTGGCACCCTCTCTGCCCCAATCCTTCGACAAAAATAAAGCAGCAATGAGTTGATTTGGGCTGCAAAATGATCTGATTAATAAATAAGTAAAATGACACCTCCGTGTAGCTGCATATTGTTTTACAGGTTGTAAAAAACAGAGAGTAAAAAAAAGACTATTAAAATTATCATAACAAAAGTAATTTATTAAAGATCTATGTACAGCAAATCCCAAGCAGGGAGCTGCAGTTCAACGGTAAATTTGGTTCAAATTCAAGTTCACTTCAAAATAACACTGCACACAGAGGAACATCCAGCTGATTTTAAAAACGGATACTGGAGGTGCAGAACATCCCCAAGAAATTAATCCTACAGCGTGCGTACAGAGCTGCTAGTAAGAGAGATCGCTGTCCTTAACAACAACCACAAAAAAAGAAAAGATAAAATTCAAATCCAAAAATTTCATTTAAAAAACCAAGCTGGAGTAGTGTTCCCTTTTTCCAGGCAGGAAATGGATCATGTTTGTGATCGAGCTGTGAAATGAATCCTGTACAGATTTTAATAAATGTTTAGTGAATCTGGAAATGATATTGTGCTACAGTGTTTTTTTTCTTTTTTGGAAATTTAGCTAAATTTACATCCAATACGTCCTCTCGTAGCCAGAGAGGGAAAGAGTACATATTTGAAATGTGACGTACGAAAAGAAAAGAGAGAGAGAGAGAGAGAGAGAGAGAGAGAAATCAAGAAGTGAATGACGAGGGTGTAGAAGAAGCTGAAAACGAGGGAAGCAGAGAATCAGGATTTAGAGACTGGATATCTAAGAGGAGTAAGTAAAACTTGATGTGGAAATGATCAGACAGAGGCCTGAGAAAAAAAAAAAACGACTAATACTTGGTGTCGTCTTTTTTTCTTTCTTTCTTTAATCCTTTTGAATAATGCTGGAGGAACGACTATGAAAAAAAAATTAATTTTAAATCTCCTCACATTTGCTCACTATCAACACTCACGTCCATCATTTATTTCCTCCATGTTTGTTTTTCTACAACCAATCTCTCTTCTCTTCTGATTGGCTGAGCCCAATGCCCTCATTTGCATGAAGTGGAGCTTTACTTATTATGAAAAGAAGGTGACTAAAGAGGACATGTTGTTTCTCGGACACTGTCTCCGGAGGTAAGTTTGTACTTTAGTGGAATTTCAGGAATCTGGACAGGATGAGGAACATTTTCCAGAAATCCGATCAGATTATCTGTAACTACAGGATCATAGACATGTGTGTTGGGATTTTGGATTAAAAACAAATCAAACAGGAATATCAAATTTGTTTTTAGTGTGCTGCGATTACAAAAATAACTCTTGAATTGTTTAAAGAACATTAAAAACCCAGAGCTGCGAAAAAAAGTCAGAATAAAAGCACAATTTAAAGTCAGAAGAGAAAGAGAGCAAGAGAGTCGCGAAGATCATTCTGCTGTTGAAATTATTATTAAAGGTTAAAAGAAACAAATTCTTCCTCATGTTTTGTTCCTCCCCTCCCGCGATTCTGCATAATAATTATATTTTAAAAAGATCCACCATAAAACTTGGAAAAAAAAAAAAATTAATCACTGGAAGGAGGCGGGAATCGTATGCACATCAGTCCGCCACTTTGGCACCATCGAAGTTGACTGCCAGCTTCCTGTGTTTGCGTTTGGAGGTGGAGCCTGGGGCATGGGAAGGTTTGGGGGGTTGTTTGGGCGGGCTCTTGTAATCCTGTGTGTTGATTGGTGGAGGAGTTTTGTGGGCGGAGGGGGTCACAGAAGCTGCAGAGTGGGTGGTTTTGTCATTCTCAGGCTGAGAAACATTCCCAAAGTCCAGCCTCGCTTCCTGGTTTTTCCGACCTGAAACACGCTTCTTAGTCACCTAGCATTAAAAAAAGCAAAATTATATAAGTATAGATTCACTGAATATCCATTAAACAAATCTGCTCAAAAACATTTTTTATCTTATTTAGCTAACTGTGCTTTTTTATTAAGCGTCGTAAAGTGCACTGTTTGAAAGGTGAAAGGTAAACTCTGCTAGCTCACAGAATTACTAGATTAATAGAAAAACTTAGTGATGAAGCGATTATATTCCTGTAACATCACATCCCCTTATGGTTTTATTCCTTTTACACCAGAGCAATTTAACAACAATAACAGTGTTTTTATTTATTAAATTATGACCAGTCCTGTTTTAATCCGTTTATAAGTATATTTAGATGTTGTGGGACGTCAAAGTAACTTGTTAGCTTCCATTCTCACATTCTGCACAGCAAAAAGCGCTGACACTCGAGACTCCAGTGGAGACATCAATTATTACATTCCTACCTAAAGAAAACTTGTGAACAAGCTGTTACCATGGAAACAAGAAGATGATTATAGTGCGTTAATTATAAAACTGTGCTACTGCTGTTCTAGAAAATGTATTAACACTTTCTCTTCTGATCAATCACAATGCAGAACTCATAACCTTCCTTCCTGACCATCACAATCCAGAACTCAGCTACATCTCTCCTGTCCAATCACAATCCAGTACTCAACACCTCCTCTCCTGACAAATCACAATCTGTAACAGTGTTTATTTCTTGCCTGTAGTGGGATGAACTGGTTGTGAGATCCGGCATGGGACAGGGGTGGGGGCACTCGTGCTCCGGGGAACGTCCCGGCGAAAAACGGCTGCCCCTGTGGGGGAAACTGCACACCCCAAGGCAGAGGAGCGTAACCTTGAGGATGCATCAAAAGACCACCTGTGAAACACACGGGATTAGAAGCATCTTAGAGTGCAATCATATGCAAAAGTTTATACACCCGCAGGAAACAATGAAAAGGCAAAGGAAGGTCATTTACAGGCACAGTCTTAAGTCACTTTTCCTTATTCATCCACAGCTCACAAAGTAAAATACTAACGAGTAGAAATGAAGGTTAACTGGATAATTGGATTCAGATTAAATTAAGTGTTTCTGAAAAGACAGAAAGAAGGAAAAATACAACGCAGTGAAAATGTCAGTGGTGAACACTCACCTGCAGGCTGCGGGAACACCTGAGGATGAGGAGCCAGCGGCCGCATGGGCTGCATTCCGGTGAACAATGGAGGAGGAGCAGCGAGAGAAAACGTGCCAACAGAGGTCTACAACAAAGCAGGGCATCATCACACTTGTTTCCTTCCTAATCTACATGAGCAAGTCTATGTGACTAAGAGAGTGGGTGTGGCTTGAGAAAGATGTTTCACCAATAAGTCAGTTGAAAAAAATAAACAAATAAAAAAAGACAGAAAAATCAAGACAACAAGTGGAGTGAGACAGATGTGCGGAGTGAGACAGTACCAGATTCTGCAAAGAAAACAGAAGGACAGACAGACAGAGTGTGAGAGAGACAGGTGTGTGGAGTGAGACAGTACCAGGCGCTGCAGCATGAACAGTGCTGCTTTCTCTTTGGCTTCAGTTTCAGACTGACACTGAGGACCATGAAGCAGGAGACCGTTAGACACTTTCACCTGACACACTGTCAGGCCCTGTAACACACATACACACACGCTGGAGTAAAGCTTGTTTTATTTCAAATTAAACATGGCAAATTTGTGTGTGTGTGTGTGTGAGACCTGTCTGTTGCGTAGGAAGGTGAATTCGGGCGGCCCCATGTTCATTCCTACGCACACTCGGCTCAGTTCAGCAGCCATGCAGGGCAGGAGAGGGGGAGGAGCAGGAGCGGGAGTGGGAGGAGTGGGAGATTCCCCCTGAGCTGAGTTCATCCGCGCTGCTGGAAGGTGAAAATTAATGACAACTTTAACTTGCAAATCCTTAAACACAACCTGAGACAGGACTTTCCATATATTTATATTCTGTTGTGAGAAACGTGATAAAAGAAACGCAGCCTAGCGTGATGAAAAAGATAAAAGCATGATAAAGGACTTTTATTAACCCAGTTTTTTACAGCTGCGTCTCCTGTTCTGCTGCTGTGCTCCGGGATTGGAGGAGTTTTGTGATGTGTTTGTGGGGGTGGAGTCAGGGGCAGGGCATGTAGTCACTGAACTGTCAATCTTCAACATCTCCTTCAGCATCATGGTTCCCATCTGCTCAGGAAACACACAAGCACACATACGACAATGGGGAGTCATTAATTACATACTGTAATAACACAAAAACTATAAATATTTTAACTATACATTTATGATTTAATAAATAATAATAACAATAATAATGTAACCCATATCTAAAAACAAACTGAACCAATTAATTGTATAAATCAATAAATATAATTACTATAAACTATATTTAAAAACAAAGCAATAAAAAACCCGATAAAAAATAGTAGTAATAATAATAATAATAAAATAAAATAAATATAAAACTAAAATTCTTTTATATTATCATTATAATATAAAACTAAAATTCTTTTATATTATCATCATTATTATTATCATCAATACTATTTTTAATATTATTATAATTATTATTATTAACATGTTGCTTTAGTGAACTTACCATGGCAAAGGACTGAGGAGACAGTGGCTTCTCCGCCTCACCCTCAGGCTCCTTAACCGGAGAATTTATCGTTACTTCAGCTTCCTTTGAGATCTTCAGATTACCTACGAGTTCCTGAAAGTCTGTGGTGACCTGCAACTTTTTATAAAAAAAGGGGAATTTTATAGTTTGGAAGCATCATAAAATGCCCTCTACTGGTTAAAATAATCCTGAACCATGCTAATGTAGATTCCACTGTTTGGTACTTTTTTAATAGCAGTCATGTTAATGCCTTCTGAGGCTCAGCCCATGTGAATGTTATTGAGTAGTCCAACTCTGTTTAATGTTACAGACATACCTGATGTAATGGTTTTGAAAATGTCATATATACTTATCTGCATTTATAAACCCTGAAGTGTGAAAAACATCTGTCTTTAACACAAACTCATACAGCATCACATCAATAAATACCTCACTGGAGGGCTTGTGTGGAGAAACGGGGTTTAAATCTTCGCTCCTCTTCAGTAATCTGATATTCTGCCCCTGAGGGAATAAATAATCATCAGGATTCGTTTCTCTGTACAGAATTAAGATCCTAACACTAATCACTGTATCACCATAACTCACTATTACAGGAGTGTGTAGTGTGATGGGGTTGTGAACAGTCCCAGCATGTAACATGTGCACACACACACACACACTCTTACATGGTTTTGCCAGTGAGCTGGTGGCTTTTGAGGCAGCGCTGAAGACTGAAGAGACTGCCACACATTACTGAACTCTTCCTCCTTATTCACCAAGTCCTACGACACAAACATACACTTATATACATTATATATATATATATACACACACACACACACACACACACACACACACACACACACTCTTAATTCCTCAGGTTCAGATTGTTTACCATTTTCTGTCTGAAGCCGTGCTTTTTGAGTTCCAAGGTCATTCAGCTGACGAACCTGTTCATCATTCTTTGTTTTGAACTCACTCACTTGGTCTTCTAGTGTACGGCACATCTTCTCAAGGTTAGTCTGAAAAAAGCCACAGGTTGAAAACTTTTCGTACTCATATAGTGCACTGTCTCGTAGTGTGGACTGATCATTCACTTACCTTTGCTTTGGCAACAGCTTCCATGTTGCTCGACAGATCATCAATCTCCATTTTGAACTCACTCTTCTCTTTTTCCAGCTTCTGCTTGACCCTTTGTAGGTTGTCAATCTGCTCCCCAAGCTCTGCCACACTGTCAGCATGCTTCTTACGGAGAGCTGCAGCAGTGGCTTCATGCTGCAGGGTGGACTCTTCAAGATCACGGCGCAGTTTTTGAAACTCAGCTTCACGTTTCTTGTTCATCTCAATCTGGGCAGAAGTGGCGCCTCCGGCCTCTTCAAGTCTCTCGCTGATCTCTTCCAGTTCTCTGGAGAGATCAGCTCTCTGCTTTTCAACCTTAGCACGGGCAGAACGCTCTGCTTCAATCTCCTCTTCAAGCTCCTCAATACGTGCCTATGATGAACGTATTATTCTGTAATGAGTTCTACTGCATTAATAAGCACTAAATAATGATTACAAGTCCCAAAGTAGTTTATAATGACCTGGAGTTCTTTGATCTTTTTTTGAAGCTGTGCTCCAAGAGACTGTTCATCCTCAATCCTGCTAAGAAGTTGGCTTGTCTCAAAGTCCTTCCTGTTGGTCATAACAATAAACATCTCAGAGGTGAACATTTGGAATAAGAGTCTCATTAGATATTTTTAGTGAATGTCATGGTCTTTGAACTCTCACTTTTTAAGCTTTTCATCTGTTTGCTGCTTGTCGTTTTCCAGATCCATTATGGATTCCTGGGCCAGTTTCAGGTCTCCCTCAAGCTTTCTCTTAGCTCGTTCAAGATCCATACGCAACTTCTTCTCTTGTTCAAGAGAACCTTCAAGCTATCGAGGACAGAATAATAAAGCGGGACAAGGATTGAGCACTTAGACAAAAATATATGATTGTTAATATAAAATAGAACTTTTAAAATTTTTTTACTGAAACTTACATCATCTACTTGTTGTTCCAGCTTAACCTTGGCTTTAGTCAGAGTATTGACTTTGTCTTCCTCTGCTTGGAGATCATCAAGCGTTTGCTGATGTGCCTCTTGAAGAGCTTTCTTCTCCTTTGTCAACTTCACAATGGTCTCATCTAGAGATGTCATTTCTTCAGTAAGGTTTTTGACCTAAAAACATACTAGAATAAGCATTGCTGGGGTATTATCAAATGTTAATTACCTTAATCCACCAAATACAGACCTTGTTCTCAGTAGCATGCTTCTCCTTCTCCACTTTAGCTAAGGTTAGCTCCAAATCGTCAATATCCTTCTTCAGTTCAGAACACTCATCCTCAAGTTTTCTTTTCTTGCCAGTCAGTTCAGCATTGATTTCCTCTTCGTCCTCCAGTCTCTCGGTTACCTCTTTGAGTTTGGCTTCGAGCTGGATCTTGCTTTTGATGAGCCCCTCACATCTCTCCTCAGCGTCAGTGAGATTTTCAACTTCCTAATATTGAAAACGATGAAATACACTCAAAAGCACACTTTTCAGTAAAAATAGATTATAATCTCAAAAACATAAGGAACTTGGTTTTAAGACATGCACAGAACTTACTGCAGCTACTTGTAACTGCAGGTCATTTTTCTCCTGCAGTAGTGAAACCATTTTTTCCTCAAGCTCTTTCTTCTTTGCTAAAGCCTTTGCCAGATCTTCTTTCATTTTCTCAAAATTCTCTTTCATGGCAGCCATTTCCTTCTCCGTCTCTGCACTCTTTAGAAGTGGCTTGATCTTGAAATACAGCTTCATCCATGGCCAGTGTTTCACATTCATAAATGAGCGGATGTTGTATTGGATGGTAAAGATAGCTTCTCTGTTACAGTGTTAGAGTCGTTTTGTCAGTATTTTGGGGTAATGGCAACAAATTTAATTGCTTAAAAGTCCTAACAGACAATACCTTCTCTCCATCATCTTAACAAACTCCTTCCTCATAAGGAAACCACGGCACAGTGCCTGAGTCATGGTTACAAGAATAGCAAGCTTTTCATCTCGCATCTCCTCAAGAAGACCCAGTAGTCCAGCTTTGAAGAACACCTTGATATATATATATAATAATTATTAACACACAATTTTCTTGGTAATTCTAGTGAAATTCATCTTTGCTGACATATCCTACCTTGGTATGCCCAAACTTGTACTGGGTATGATCTACATCAATGGAACCGAGAAGCTTCTCTGAAGCTTTTTTGTTGTCAATGAACTGTCCTTCAGGGATGATGCTGGCATTCAATACTTTATATCTAAAATATAGACAATTTTCTTAAAAATATATCCTTGACAGGTTGATATACACTTGTGGGCATTTGTATAAACTATATGTGCCTATAATACACTGATATATATTCAAATAGAAATTACATCTTAAATCAACATGTTTATTAAGAGCAAAAAATAAAAAAAATAAAAAAATACCTCTGCTTAAAGTCACCATAGAGGATTCTACTGGGGAAACCCTTTCTGCAAATTCTGATACCCTCTAGTACACCATTACAACGCAACTGGTGGATTACCAGGGCATTCTCCATCAGGCCTAAAGGTAAGAAGAAAGTACTGTATCAAACAGTATTACCAACCAAGACATGTCATAACATTGGATTGTTGTTGTTCCTGAGGGTTTGTGGTTGTTTTAACCTAATTTCCATTGAACTACAGGACAGTGCTGTATGCACAGAGAAGAAAAGGCAATTTAAGCCAACCTGGTGTCTTGGACTCATTTGGAATAAGGCAACGCACAAAGTGTGGATGAGTGCTTCTTAAGTTGGTCATCAGCTTGCCCAGGTTTTCCTGTTGGTTTGGCAAAACAACCATATAAACAAGCGGATATCCACTTTCAAAGCCCCATTGAGGGATTCATTCAATACATTTAGCTGTATTAGAAGAAATGCATGCATAATATTTACCCGAAATAGAGCCGAGACAGTTTGGAAGGAGCCACCCTTCTTCTTCCCGCCTTTTTTGGGACCTCCTTCAGCTGTCGATTCAATATACCAGTAAAGTTACTTTGATTCAGCAATCATCAAATTGAACAACTTTAAAGACACACCGTGTTTTACTCAGGCCACTTTCCCCCCAATGGCATTGGAATACTATTCTAAAACCAAAGCAAATATCAACTTTTTTAGTACATTAGTCTCCACAGAATAAACTGCAACTCACCATCAGTAGAGGCATGAGAAGCAAACAGAGAAGACAACAATTTAACTGATGACTTCTGGTATAGCTGAACAACAGAGTCATTCAGGGGGTCTTTATTTTTCTCCAGCCAGCCATTGATGTTGTAGTCCACTGTGCCAGCGTAGTGCACCAGGGAGAAATGAGCCTCTGCCTTGCCTTTAGTAGGCTTTGGCTTCTGGAATGGTGCACTTTTACCAATGTGTTGGTCATACAACTTGTTCTTAAATGTCATGTCTGTTGCCTTGGGGAACATACACTCTTCTTCAAGGATGGAGAAAATACCCATTGGCTGTGTGTAAGAACACAATAAGCTTATTTTACTTTAAAGTTTGTTTACTTACCAAAATGGTTAACTAGGTTATCATTCCTCACCTTTTCAATAAGCTCAATGCAAGCTGCCAGGTCCATACCAAAGTCAATAAACTCCCACTCAATTCCTTCTTTCTTGTATTCCTCTTGTTCCAGCACAAACATGTGGTGATTGAAAAACTGTTGTAGTTTCTCATTAGTGAAGTTGATACACAGCTGTTCCAAGCTGTTGAACTGTTAAGTAGAAATAGATAAGTTACTGTCCACACTTTAATTCTGAATGGAATGTTATTTAGCTTAGCACCTAATTTACTTACATCAAAAATTTCAAACCCAGCAATATCCAGCACACCAATGAAGAACTGCCTTGACTGTCTGGTATCCAACATTTCATTGATACGGACAACCATCCACAAGAACATCTTCTCATAGACTGCCTTACTCAGAGCCATGGTTGCATTGTTGACCTGTTTGAAAGAACAAAAAAGTTATTTAAAATAAATGATTGTAATTGTAAAAATCCTTTGTTTCTGTGACGGTGGTATCACCTGTGGCACTGTCTGCCCTTTAGTGACAAACTCATTCCCAACCTTGACTCTAGGAAAGCACAAAGCTTTCAGCATGTCAGCTGAATTCAGGCCAATGAGGTAGGCGATTTTATCAGCCACTGAAGGAATAAAGAAATTTAAGCAAAAGGTCTTCCAGTTAATAAATTATAAACAACCAATCATACAATCTATCTAACACCACATCACAGTAATACATCCATGATTATAGTCTTGTCACTCTAGGCTCCTGGGTGGTGTACAGACAAGGTGTGTGACTATCATAGTGAAGATCGCAAGCTTGTATCAACCTGGATTCCAGCTTGCGATCTCCAGGATGATAGTAACACACCTTGTCTGTGCTCATCCCCCTGTCACTTACACTATAATGTGAGCACAAGCGTACAAGAGGGCGGACAGCGATTTCCCTCAGAGTGTGTTAGGCTACTCCCGAATGCGCAGCAATTTGTAAAGATGCGGGTGGCAGCATAATGTGTCTCAGAGGGGTACATGCTTGATTTTGGTCCTCCTTGGTCGAGTGATAGGGAGCGAATACTTGATGGGTGGGAATTGGCTATGACTAAACTAGGAGAGAAACTACAGGGGTATTTTGCTCTAAATACTCAGAACCTGAATGGTTCTGATGAAAAGTCATTCTTACCCTCAGTGCCATCAGGCTCAGCCTGCTCCTCTCTCTGCTTCTGCTTAAATTTCATGTTCCCGTGATGCATCACAGCTCCTGTCAGCTTGTAAATGCCGATCTTCTCCTCTGCAGTGAAGCCTAAGATGTCAATGGCAGTCTGAAAAACAAGTAATTTACAGTACACACGTAATATCAGTGGTCAAACACAGAAAGAAAGAATCATTTAGCAGATTGTCTAATTTCTCAAATTGCATTAAACATCAGAGATTACATTACATAGAGTATTATATTTAAGGAAAATTCTTACATCTGTGGCAATGAACTCTTCCACATCATTGATGCTTTTGACCGTGATCTCCCCCTGACTGATCAGTGGATAGTCATAGGGGTTAGTGGTGATCAGGAGAGCCTCTGCAGAGGGGGAAAACTGTCTCTTAAAAATACACTATATAAAGAAACACAGTTTTTGTGAACAACAGAATTAATTTAGCATTTACACCATAACACATCTTTGCTTTTCTTGTGTATTCAAATTGCTATCAGGTTAAGACTCATGTGTATATGTGTATATTACCCAGCAGTTCAGGCTTGTGCCCAGTTGTCAGCTGGTAGAAAATGTGGTAGCTCCTCTCAGCTTTTAGCTGGAAGGTTACTCTTGACTTTTCCAGCAGATCTGTACAGAAACTCATATGTGATTAATGCTACTGAGGGATGATTGGGATATACATATATCCCATATAGTATACTATATGTATATCCTTAATATGATTAATTAAAACAACTCACAAGTTTCAATATCAGCTGAGGCCAACTTTCCAGTGGAGCCAAAATGGATTCTGATGAATTTACCCTATGAAATTGAAGAACGTTTAATAGAAGAATGTTTAATACATCCATGTACATTCATCAACATCATATTTATTTAAAAATATAACGTTTAAAACAGGTGGCAGGGTGGCATAGGGTTTAGCATGTTCACAGTAAGAAGGTCCAGGGTTCGGCTTGGGCGTCCGGTTTCCTCCCACAGTTCAAAGGCATTCACTTTAGGCTAATTGGCCGGTCCAAATTGCCCCTAGATGTGGATGTGAGTATGAATGGTTGTGTGTGCTGGCCCTGCGATGGTCTGGCGAGCTGACTTTGCCCAGTGTCGGCCGAGATCTAGCTCCAGCCTACCCACGACCCTGATAGGATTGAACGGTTTGGCAAATGAGTTAGTGAATACAGTTTAAAACCATTCACCTGTCCTTTATTTATATTGCTTATTCTTTAAGGTCAAGGAAGAAACTGGAGCCAATTCCTGCTGACATCAGACAAGAAGCAGGGCACAACCTGAACAGGTTGTCAGTCAATTGCAGCATTAACATAGAGACGAACAGTCATTCCCACTCACATTCAAAACTAGACGCAATTTAGAATAGCCAGTTGAATTAATATCTTTGGACATATCTTTGGACTGTGGGAGGAAACCAGAATAGCCATGGGAAACCCACACTGGCACAGGCAGAAGATGTATACTCCACAAAAAAAAAAAAAAAAAAAAAAACCCCAGTAGCCCATGACCCCCCAACCTACCTACTGTGAGGCGAAAGTGCACAGCCCTGAAGCCCCAGTTTAAACCAAAAAAAACAAGCAAAAAAAAAAAT
>JBCNYH010000006.1:17334351-17348362 GCA_039654325.1 Tandanus tandanus
CAGGTCTTATTTAAGTGATTTCTTGATTGAGAACAGGTGTGGCAGTAATCAGGCCTGGGTGTGGCTAGAGAAATTGATAAACCAGTTATGTTTTAATTGGGAGGTGTTTCTCCCTTAGTAATAAAAACCTTCATTAAAAACTGCATTTTGTGTTTACTTGTGTTGTTTTTGACTAATATTTAAATTTGTTTGATCTGAAACATCTAAATGTGATCTAAACATTTAAGTGTGACAAACATGCAAAAAAATAAGAAATCAGGAAGGGGGCAAACACTTTTTTTACACCACTGTATGTGTGTGTGTGCAATATATATATATAAAAAAAGAGAGAGAGAGAGAAAGTGAGTGAGAGAGAGACTTCAGCTGAAGTGTTAAAAACGTAAAAGTTAAAGTCAGACCTGCAAATATCTAATAACCTTCTACTCGCATTCCTGCAGCTTAGAGAAGCTCAGCTGTGTGGAGTTTGCATGATCTCCCCGTGCTTGCATGGGTTTTCTTTAGGTGCTCTGGTTTCCACCCACAGTCCAAAGACATGCACATTAGGTAATTGGATATTCTCAGTTGCCCCTAAGTGAGTGGGAATGATTGTGTGTTGGCCTTGTGGTGGTCTGGCAAGCTGTTCTGAGTGTAACCCACCTTTTCCCAGAGTCAACTGGGATGGGCTCCAGCCTCCCCATGACTCTAATAAAGGATAAATCAGTTTAGAAAATGAGAAGGAACTACAGGTACTACCATTATTCCACTTTGTTCAGAGAAACATGAACATCGACTCCAGAACATCAGCATGGATTTGAACCATTACACTCTGTGACAGAGGTGGACATCTGTAGGCAAGTAGTGCGATATTTGGAAGACGATAAGACTGGAATATAGAACAACTGAAATTAAATTGGTGAAAGAGCACCACCATGAATACAAAATGCCAAAACAAATACAAGCAATAAAGGAATGTTTATTTATCATCATAACTGTTTTATCATCTTGTCTCTACAACTAGAGTAATCCATGTGCAATAGCATGAAGGTCGAAATATCAAAATCAGACATGAAAATGTCACTAGGCACACAATATACATATTTTTACAAATAATTCAAGAGCATTAACACAGTTTATATTAATGGAACATTGGCTTTTTTCTTTCAGGCCCGAAAACACAAAGACTTACAGCCATGAGAGGGAAAAAAAAATTTTTAATATCAAGAGACCACTTCTCTTGGGATCTCCATTAAAAGTGGTCTCTCGATTTTTTCCATGGCTGTATGTAAGAATGTCCACCCTGATATTAAAGATTCATGAGCATGGAGGAGGATGAGGTGAATCCATACTCCAGCACTGTGAGCTTTTTAAGCATAATGACGGCTTTAAAAGGGGCGGGGCAAACAGAAGGGAAGAGATGAGTGGAAACTATCGTATAGACGTTTTCGAGGTTAGCAAGCGAGCAAATTAAGTTGGCACAAGAGGATTATTAATGCAATTATAATAACTACTGAAGAGAACAGCTGCACAGTACAGAGAGTCTTTGAATTCCATGAGTGCTTTGGTTGAGATCACTGCAATACTCTGAATTCAGTTCTGTGCTGAGGACATAAGTCCAAGGTATTCAGTGTCGATGTTAACACTTTGTGTCCTCTCTCACTCTCTGATGCTTTCTTGACTTTCAAGGTCTCAAACCTTCACCCTGCTGATGCTGACCGTGGTGAAGTGTTGCAGTGTGCTGAGGGTAAGCAGGTGCTTCCTTAAAACTGAATTTTAAAAAAAGAGAGAGAGAGAGAATTCAAATCAGTGTTAGTCTCATCTCAAGAAATTCAGCTACGAGAGAGCCAACCATGTTCTTTTCAGATTTAAACCTAATACGGAATATTAGATCCAACTTGTCGAGATTATCATGAGTGAAACATTAGACTTGCTTGGTATTATTCTGAAAAAAAAAAAAAAAAGTTGGTTTTCCATTGAATAAAAGCTTTAAATGAACCTACAAAAATAGACAGGAACACTTACCCTAACTCCAGTGCACACAAAAATACTATACATTAACACAGTAGATTTGCATACCTCATCAGTAAACAAGTTTGCTGTTATGTTTTACTGCTACAAATTAGCAAACAATAAAAATAATTATGGCAAGCGGGTATGATTACGTATGTGTTAACAAACAACCAAACATCACACTTACGTTCTTGAGGAATTCTTCAGCAACTATTCGTGCCCTTGCATTAACAGACAACTTCATCTCGCTGATTTCCTTATCAATTTCCTCCATAAAATGGATGACAAAATCCACCAACTTATGCTTATACATCTGTTCTGTGTGAAAGTTAGTGATGAGGAAACTGATATCGTAGCCCTGGAGTGAGAAACAACAGAAGGGGTAATGGTTGAAAAATATTCTCCTTTAAATGTAGCATAGCCTAATCTTATACACCCATCAGCCATAACATTAAAAACACTGACCACTGACAGATGACATGAATAACATTGATTATCAAGTTACACGAGGAGGGTGTTTTAGGCAGAAAGTGAACAGTATGTTCTTTAGGTTAATGTTTTAATGGAGGACCTGAGTGACGTTGAAAAGAACTACACTGTGATGGCTAAACGACTGGGTCTATTCGTCTCAGAAACGGCAGGTCTTGTGGGGTGTTCCTGGTATGTAGTGGAGGGTAACTACCAAAGGGTGTCCAAAGAAGGACAACCAGTGAACTGGCAAGAGTGTCAAGAGTGGCCAAGGCTCTCTGCTGAGCATGAGGAGTGAAGACTAGTATGTCTGGTCTGATCCTACTGAACAGCCACTGTAGAACAAACTGCTAAAACGGTAAACGATGGCTATGAGAGAAAAGAGTCAGAACACACAGTGCATTGCAGCTTACTGTGTATGGGGCTGCATTACCACAGACCAGTCAGGTGGTGTTAATGATAAGGCTAACTGATGTACATAGAAGCATATTACACAGTGGCAACAGCTATAACATATGTTTACTGGACAGTATACAAAACCTAATTGACTCTGTTTGGCATAAACCATGTTGCCAGTTTATTAGGTACACCTACTCTGTAGTTACACGGTGAACCAGAGAAAATTGCCATAAACAAACTGGCAACTATCCTATAACTAAGAGTTGTAATTTTTAAAAAATGTGTTTATACTTCACACTTCGCTCACCTCCACTGCTTTTCTCCGCAGAATGAAAAAGTTCTCCGCTCTCATCATCATAAAGCGCATGAACTTGTGGCATAGAATCTTCTCAATCTCATCAGCCTTAAACAAACAAAACAAACAAACTCACTAATCAGAGCAGTCAACATTTACAAAGTTTCCCCCTCAGACACTGGAACTGATAACCTTTGTATACTGTTCTTGTCACAAGCTTCAGAAACAGGTGGTAATCTTTGTACATCCATGAATATGCACCTAAATGCACTGGATTCCAGCAGGAAAATAAAACGCTTCAATACCACAACATTGTGAGCTTTTAGACCAAGATATAGACAGTTGCTTTCTAAAAACAATCTTACAAAGTTTTCAGAAAGTTTTGTTTGAAACAGTTACTGCTGCGTGAATAAGACAACATGGTGTGTTTGCCAGTGGCCTCTTAAAAAAAATCTGTGGTTGGTTATGTGTTCAGTCAAATAGCTGTTTCTGTGAAAGGGTTTGTGGTTTTGGCCTTTGGCCATATGGGCCCCTGCAGCAGCAAACCAGTCAGAAGTCAGAGAGCTGTATTTTTAGATAAAGCAGATTATCTATGCTTATTCGAAAGGTCATGAAATAAACAGAGGTGAACAAGCCAATCAGAATTTTCATACTGATGATACAAAATTTTGAAAAACAAAAAACAACCCCAGTCTGCTTACACCGAAGGGTTTTTAAGGTGTTTTATTAGTTTACTATGACAAAGACATACTTTCACATCGAATGATCCCACAGCAGGAATTCTAAGCTAAACACTGATAGTGCACATGGCAGGAAAATGCCTGAGCATCACAGATGTTTCACAAATGGGGCAGCCGTTGCCTGTAGGTTAGAGAAGCAGGTTTGGGACAGAAAGGATGCTGATTCGATTCCTTTTCTGAAGCAAATTTCCCTTCCGGTATTAATATATCCGAGTTGAAAAAAAAAAATCATTAAGGTCATATTTAAAGTAGCAATTGTTTAAGAAACTCCATTACTGTGGTATAAAATCTGCCATAAAATCATAGCATGAATACATGGGATGCTACGCAAACAATAAGTGTAGGTATCTGGGAATGTAAAACTGATGTATGATAGTTTAATACCTGCTTTACTGCAATGCTGACACGAACAGAGTTGATAGACCCTTCTATAAGGACTTTCTCTTTATCATTTCTGCTAATCACAACCGGCTGAAGCAACAATTCCTTACTGCTCCTGTTATATCACAAGCACACAGACAGTCAGTGGGGTGTTCAGATGTTCTTTACACATAAAGTTATTAATATACATACTACATACTTACCGAACTTCAACCTCAGGTTTGTTGTGACGCTCAACCACCTGTGAGGAGAAGTTCTCCAGGCAGAGCGCTGCCTGCAGTGTTGCTCGAACTGCATTCAGGTACGGACGCAGAGTCGCTGTCTACAGTGAAACAAACAAACAAGACAAGGAGGTGGAGGTAGCTGGCTTTACCACAGTGTTCAACTAGACAGTTACCTGTGGCGCGTCCAGTGAATACACACCCAGAGTTCACTTGCTTATTCTCGCCTGTAATCTTTTCACAGGCCTGGGCATGTATACAAATTCCTAAAATACTGTACTCTTGCATAGCCTTACTAAATCCACACATATTTTACAACTTCAGATAACAAGGGCATCAATATTATTCACTATAGCCTACAAGAACTTTGATTCAAAAGTATAAAATGTATAAAATAAGTTAATGGAGTCCTGGATATGTGTTTTCGAAGAATGGTGTCAGTGCAATCGATAACATTTATTTATACAGTAGTGGCACGAAGGGAAAGATCCAGTGTTACATGCAGACAGGACACAACCTTGTTAAGGATTTATCTCTTGAGAAACAAAACAAAAGGCAGGTCCATGCATTCTCTGAAAATATTTGGGTCATTCTCTGAAACTAGGTCAAATTTAATTATTCACATTTTGACCTAATGTTTTCCAAAAACAATAAAGAATTAAAAGAGCAATCCCTGCCCAAAACATACCACATGGACACATACAACATGTCAGTCAAAATAAATCGGATACATCCAGCGGAAAAAAGAAATATATATATATATTTCTGCAAAATTGGTTGCAATATGTGGACGAAAATTGGGACATTTTTTATTTACTTATGTTTCATGCCATACTATCACCGAAGTATCAGCTCAAAGTGCAAACAGTAGGGCTTGCAATAAAGATCATTTAAATTTATATCCAAAGTAGAAATTCCTGTTTTTCTTACATAGTGGTCTGAGAATCACACATCAATTTACGGTTCCACTCGTAGCCAGTGGTGTCCACGCCAGTTACATACGGAACCGACCCATTTTTCCTGTGAGGGGTGAGGTTTCATGTTATGATGTTCACTGTACAATTGAGTTCCTCCTGAAGTGTATTTACTTCACACGTAGTCGAGCCGTAATTAATTTATTCACCAAAAACAAATGGGATGAATTTTGTGTCCATACGTGAATGAATTCGAATACCAATTTGGTGTTCCATACAGATTTATTCCTGTTTGTTACTAATAAAAGTGCATGAAGTAGATTTCTCACTGTCTTTGTAACAATAGTTCATAAATTTATGGTCAATATCGAGGGAAATAAGCAGGACTTCATTGAAACTTGGGGATTGTGAATGTCACATTTCATGGTACCAGTTTCAGAGAATGACCCCTATACATGTACCCTTTTGAGTAAACAAAAAGAAAGCGAACAGTGAATAGAGAACAATGATGTAGCGGGTACATTTGCCAACTCAGTGCTCCTGGATCTCCAGATTTGATTCCTTTTTGTGTCGATTTTGACATGTGAACCCATTTTGAACCCATATCTATACAGGCCTTCTCTGGGTTTTCTGGTTTCTTTCCAGCTCCCAAAACACGCCGGTAGGTGTTTAGCTACATTAAATTGCCGCTTGCTGTGAATGACTGTGTACATAGTGTTTTCTGGAGACAGTTACTAAGTTTCAATGCAACTCTAACCACATTACAGCAGTTACTGAAGCTTGTGAATAAGTAACAAATAATTCACTTACAACTGCTTTCAAATTCAACAAGGAGGAGGAAGTTCAAAGCTTCTCTCAAGAAACTACTGATGTGTGCATATGACCAAATTTGGTCCTCATATGACCCCCGTACTGTCTGAGCTCGATCAAGTTCTCTAATACTCACAAGGTACATCAAATAAGTCTGTGAAATAAGGGTCTTACAGATGATGACACATCTACATTATGAGTATCCTGATGCACATTTCTGAGTATTGTAAGAAATCATTTTCTTACTTCAATGCACTGATTAATTGTTAATGCACACTTTCTAAAAATACATAGAGACTTAAAAAAAACTTTTTTTTAGTAAAAAAAAAAGAAAAAGAAAAAAGAGTTAAAGTAAATATGATGGATTTGCTGTAGAGTGAAGAAGTTTTAAAGTAAAGCACTGATCCGTGTTTCATTCTGGACCGACTGAAGCTCTCACACCATCATCTTACCACAAAGCATCCGCTACCAACACACTGACTTTAACAGTGAAGGTGAAACCTGCAGGATGTTCATTACCAGAGAAGTGATACAGTGCTGAATAAACACACATACATGTTTACTAGTCCTCTCCTGTATACTCTCAGTTGGGTGGGGATGAATCTCAACAGCTACCGACAATGTATTCAATTTAATTCATTCTTCAGATATAAACATGACGCTCATACTGATGATAACAATGTATCTATTTTTATTATTATTTTATAAACCTCTTTAAAGTACACCATTTGTTGCAGTGTGATTTTCTTACCATTTCTCTTTATCCGGCTCTTGTCTGAAAGCGGAAATGCTACAAACACCGAACCACTTCCGTGTTCCTCGCGCACCGAGCAGAGAGCTGACTGGTTCCTGTTCGTTCTTTGGACGATACCACTAACAGATCAGCATAGGGGTGTTCAGAAACACTATAGGCGCACTCACTCTCTCACTCACTCAATGGCTCATTTGCAGAACCGCTTAATCCTATCAGCGTAGCAGGGAGACTGGAGCCTATCTCAGCCGATACTGGGCGAAAGCGGGGGTACACCCTGACCACCGCAGGGCCAAGACATGCACAATTGGCTGAGATAGACTCCAGCCTCCTTGCAACCTTAGTAGGATTAATAAGCGGTTCAGCGTATGGATGGATGGATGGATGGACTATACAAGTGTGTTATTTCAGCATACATTTCTACAGCTGTGGAAAAAACTGAAGAGAAGCTTTAATAGTGTTAAAAGTGGCATCTTAATTTGATCCCTATCTGTACAATAAGACTCATAATTTCAATGTTATTTATTCAGCTCAGAGGGCAGTGGTGGATTACTGATCCCAAGGTCCTGGGTTCAAGCCCCACTATCAACAGGTTGTCACTGCTGTCCCCCCAGTGCAGCTAACTGGGTTAGAGACAAGGCCAGCCATGTCTCTCACTACTGTCTACGAGAAGCATGTAAAAGAACCATTGCTGACTTTCTTCAAGAGTAGGCTTTCCTGCGATGGCCTGGCTCTGCCCTCGCCAAGAGTCGGCTGAGATGGGCGCCAGCCTCCCCGCGACCCTAATTAGGATTAAGCGGTTCAGAAAATGAACGAATGAATGAATGTTTGCTCAGAACTCCATTGCTCTATACCAGTGTACCATACTGTACTGTAGTGTACAAATGCAAATCATATTACACTGTTAACATATATGATGATGTAATGGGCAGCATGGTGGCATAGTGCTTAGCACATCCCCAGCAAGTAGGTCCTGGATTCGAGTCCCGGGCTTGGGCGTTTCTGTGTGGAGTTTGCATGTTCTCCCTGTGCTTGTGTGGTTTTCCTCCGGGTACTCCACCTTTCTCCCGCAGTCCAAAAACATGCATATTAGGCTAAATGGCTGTTCCAAATTACCCATAAGTGTGGATATGAGTGTAAATAGATGTGCGTGTGTTGGCCCTGCAGTGGTCTGGTGAGGTTAACCCCACCTTCGCGCAGTGTTGATTGAGATGGGCTCCAGCCTCACCGTGACCCTGGTGGGATTAAGCAGTTTGGCAAACGAGAATGTGAGTGTAGTTTTGATCTATAATACAGCTTTCAGTATTATACCTCCAAGTATTATATTGTTAACCCACTTGACTACTTCAGTGTTTCCTTTTACACCTGTAAACAGTACAATAAACGATAAAATCAAACCAGTTGTGATGTAAAGGTTAACATAACCCCATAGGCTATGAATAATCCACTAAATGTGGATTTTTTTTGAGCATCCTTATGAATGGCAATGGCATGAAGAGATATCTTAACTTTACAGTTGTCAGTTGTCATGACACCAAAAATAACTATGACTGATTAGAAATAGAAAAATCACAGTAAAGAAGAAACAAGCATATTTTCTTTCACCATTTTATTTTAAAAAAGACATCATAAGCAGTTAATCTTAACAAATAGTAAAAAAAAAAAAAAAAAAAAAGGGTAGCAAAGAGCAGACATTATAAAACTAACTTTCTAATTTATTTTCTTATATGTACAATTATTTACATCAATATAACATCAGTGAAACCATAAGAGCAAAACGACTTGAACACTTTAAATGCTGTGCAGATCCTTCTTCTTAATGCGTTATGCGGTTATAAGGGATAATAACACTGCTGAATTCTTAAGTGAAGTCATTTCTGAAAGCATGCACACGACACATATTTTAAGCCTTCTTGACAGTCTTTTTAATCTGCTTGGCTTTCTTGGACCTGTTCGGCTTCTTGGCAGCGACCGCTGGACTTTTCTCCGTTTTCTTGGGCTTGGCGGCCGGAGTCGCCTTCTTCACACCGCCGCCGCTGCTGCTTTTCTTCTTCCCCGCTGCTTTTTTGGCTGCTGGCTTTTCAGCCGGTTTCGCGGTCGTCTTCTTCTTCTTCGCAGGTTTCTCGGCCTTCTTCTTGCTGGCGGGGGTGAACTTGTTCTTGTTGAGTCTGAACGAGCCGTTGGCGCCCAGGCCTTTCACCTGCACCAGCGTGTCGTTCTGCAGCAGCGCGCGGATGGAGTAGCGCAGGTACACGCGCCCGTGCTGCTGATCAAACCAGCTCACCTTCTTCGCCTCATTATAGATCTTAAAAAGAGACGAGCCGTTTTTCTCACCCAGTTTTTGGATAGCATCGATCACCAGCCGGCTGTATTTTCCTGGTCCTTTACCCCTCCTCTTTTTCTTCTTGTCCGCAGAGGCAGGCTTTGCTTTCCGGGCGCCTCCCTTCTTCTTGGCTGCCGCCGGTGTTTGTTTTGTGGGTGCTGGTGGTGCAGCTTCCTCACGCTGGGCAGACATGCTTTAGGCTTTGAGATGCGATCTTCCTCGGCTCCGAAAAGCTGATGCTCCTGCGGCTGCTCGTTACGTAATTATAAAAGACGCGCGGACGTGATTGAGAACAACAACACTGTCAGCAGGTGCATGGCTCGAGTTGTGTTTTTTGCTGTTAGTTTGAGATCTGTTATCTCGGACACTTTCGCCCGATCCACATCCCAACCGATCTGCTCCGACAGAGCCATCAGTGCTGTGTTCAGTGCTGTGCGGAAAAACCTGATGAACTGCGTGACTCAGAATTCGGCGGAGAAACAGTGGATCTCTCCCCGCACACAGCGTGCAAACGCGCGCAGGGGAGGCGACTTAAAGCGCCGATTATTATGAAACTGCTGACAGGCGCACAGTGTTGGGAACACACCACGGAAATCAAACGTGTCAACTACAGGAAACGATGTTAGTTTGAACTGGTTCGCCAAAGCTGTCCAAAATATCCGTGTTTTAATTCCTCTAAACAAGCACATAAAACGCCATCACGTGGCTGGCGAACTTTCCGGTTCAACTTCCTGTAGTGTTTCAAAATCATGGGCGGTTCTTCAGAAGGCCAATAAGCAGGGACCAGTTCCCCCCACGCCTCCATGCTCCTTACACACCCAGATGTTCAGCAGCTGCTAAATAATTTGTAATGGGCTACACTGTTACTTTTTTATTACGTTTTGTTGGTCAGATGAAAGCTTGGAAGTTGCACATTAGATTCGGGTGTTGAGAACAGACTGAATTCATTGCTTAAGTAATAAATACTAATAAAGATAATATAATCTTAGTTATTGTATGCATTATATTTTTGTCTTTTATTCATTCATTTTTGTAAGCTGCTTAATCCTAATTAGGGTCGCATTGAGGCTGGCACCTATCTCAGCCGACTCTGGGCGAAGGCGGGGTACACCCTGAACAGCTTGCCAAACCATCACAGGGAAAACACACATACAACCATTCACACTCACTCTCACACCTAGGGGCGATTTGAAATAGCCAGTTAGCCTACTGTGCATGTTCTTGGACTGTGGGAGGAAACCAGAGTACCCGGAGGAAACCCGCGCATGCACAGGGAGATGTGTTTTTTTGTTTTATTTTTATGTAATTTACACATCGTGCTATGAATAAACCATATGGTGCACTTTGGTGCAGGGGTGTCAAACTCATTTTCACTGAGCGCCACATCACTAAATTCCTAGGCCAAATTTCGAGGGCCAAATAATCACGGAACATCTTTTCAAAAAGGTGCTTTAGCGTATTATTTATTTGGCACAGGGTTATTCCACAGGACTACAGTGGACTTAGAGAATTATGGTGATCGCATGTAATAATTACTTTTATAACATTTATAGCATCTTGCTCTTATTTTATTTATATATTTTCCCTGTGTAATCTTTCAGTTGTTATTTTATGTCCCCTTACCTAGAGATAATTGGCTCCTAGCTTCCATTGTTTTAGGTGTGATGGGTAGAAGTGTAACTCCCAGATAGAGAAAGAGTCATGTGCGATTTCAGAGTAGGAGTCAACTCCTCTGTACTGTGAAGTTGGGTTTTATTTTCTTGCTGTTTTGTTTATTAAAGACATTAAAGCAAGTTAAAAACACAGAGTAATTGTAGTCCATTTATTATTTCCTGCCAGAAAATCTGGAGTACTGCTACACCAAAAATAAGGATTACAGTAATACTAAAAATAAAGTTAACTAAATATATTTAAATATAACTAAAGAATATAATTAGGCACAATGGCTAGCATGTCTGAAATACTTGGTAATGACCCATGAGAACATTTCTACCACATGTAAAGTCTGGGCTTTTACACCCGATCATCATCAGGCTGGTGCTTATTCCCAGTTTCTGTAGCGTGAAGCGACTAGGAGTTCAACTCCTCCTGGATGGGACGCAAGTCCATCGCAGGTTACCTTCCCAGTATTTTTTCTGGTACCCATTTATACTGCTGGGTGGACAGAGGCACACTTGTGGTTAAGACCTTGCCCAGGGGTCTTAGCACGGTGGGGGTATAACGGGGGATTCGAACCCATGACCTCCTGATCATGAGCCCAGCACCCTAACCACTTCCAACACATCAACTTCAAGAACTGACTGTTCACTTTCTGTCTAACACATTCAGCTCCTTTCCAGGTGCCACTGTAACAATGTACGATGTTATTCAGTGCTGTCAGTGCTCATGTTTTTAATGCTATGGCTGATTGGTGTATATTCATCCATCCATACCCTTTCAGATGTTTTCAGATTATTTGTTTGTGTACATTGTTCTCCACTCTTGTGTTACCTTATACCTTACATCTACCAATTGGGTCTTGTTATGGAAAGTCTATTTATTATTTTGTTATGCAGTCTTCAGAGTTGGCACTTTTCTTTTCACTGCATCTTTGTACCAGCTACAAAGAAGTACATGACAAATTAAACTTTGAATCAAGAACAGGCACTTGGACAAAAAAGACATTTTACATGTATACAACCCTGATATCTCTGTGTTCCAAGGCAAACAGGACAAGATTTAAGGTAACATCAGAAGTCTTGAGGGCCGAGAACAAAAAAACCCCTCAAGAATAATTTGTTTACTTTTATTTAAAATAATCCATACATTAAAAAATATAATTATGTATATAATTATATATAATATATAATATTATATATAATATAATTATATATAATTTTGGCATACACTCTATATACATACATACTCTGCGTTTGCGCTTTTGTTAAAGTAAAAGTCTAAAAAGCAAACGTAGAGTGTGCAAATGTGTTTTTTTAAAGAAAGCTTGCTAGTGTCTATGTACACAAGTGTTAGCAGCTGCAGCCTTGTGTTGATGAGCTGGAGCTGTCCAACTTAATGGCATCTGGAAGTTCGTGACAAAGTTCAACTTCTGTTTCCTAGCAGGAGGAAGAGAGATCGTGACAGTGAAACCTGCCTGCACAAATAAGTCCGTAAGCAGTGGAATATAAAATCCCATCTTACTAACCTGTTTTAGAGCATTTCGGGCAATGGTTTGAAAAACCTGGTTAACGTTGATGGCCTCTTTTGCACTGGTCTCAAAGTACGATATGTTGTTTTTAGTCTGACACCATGCCTGTGCTCGCTTTGTTGGCACCTAAAAGACAAGCATAAAACAGCCAAATTAGAATAAAAATTGCTTAACCAACCAAAAATAGGTAATCCTTATAAGGCAGAGCTACTCTGAACATTCTCGTCTTTTCTCGATAAAATCTATTTATCTTTAAAACAAGTTTTCTGTAATGGGATACGCCCTAGTGTGATGTTTGATAAAAAGATCTTCTGTATTTTTGTTTTGACTTATATATGTATTATGGTACATTAAAAAGCTTGGTCTTTACCCCCTACCGACAAGGGAGCCATTTATGGTTTTCATAAAGCCCTCATATTGTCACAAAGAGCTTTTTAATCCCAAACACTTCCCATTGGATCTATTTGTTACTTGCCTGCCTGTTTTCCAGGTCGACCTTGTTGCCGATGACTAGGAAAGGGAAGTTTTCTGGGTCAAGAGGAGAAGCTTGAATCAAAAACTCATCTCTCCAAGATTCCAGAGCCTTAAATGAGACTGGAGCACCAACATCGAACACCAGCACACAGCTGTCAGCGCCCCGATAAAATGCCACCCCCAAAGACTGGAATCTTTCCTGTCCAGCTGTGTCCCAAATCTGATGGAGACAAAAACTGTATTAGTTTGTTGCAGAATTTCTGATATATATTTACACCATCTAATATAGAAAACACAAACAGGTTCAAGTGTGTGCTTTGAGTAATTCAGCAATTAATTATACACACAATTACACTGTATGTCCAAACGTATCTGCACACCTGACCATCACACCCATGTGTGCTTAATGAGCATCACATTCCAGATTTAGCTCTTGGAAGACTTTCCATGAGATTTTGGATTATGGCGGAAAAAGAATGTGCTCTTTGAGCTACAAGAGCCTCACTGAGGTTAGTCAGTGATTTTGGTGAGGAGACCTGGTGTGCCGTTGGCATTTCATATCAATCCAAAGGTGATTGAGTTGGGGCCAGGGCTTTGTTCAGGCCAGTTGAAATCTTTCACTACAACTTTGAGAAACCGTGTGTTTATGGAGCTTGCTTTATGCACAAGGGCACTGTAATGCTGGATAAAGTTAATTTTACTGTTACAGTAAGATTCTGTGCTTCCAACCTTTCAACAACAGTTTGGGTGTGATGATCAGGTGTCCACATACTTTTGGCCAAATATAGTACATTAATCTAGTGGGCTTCTGATCACATGGCCATGTGGAAAGAGTGGTCATTTCTCATAGTCTCTGCTACAGATTTGGATTTAATTGGAATTAACATGTCTCATATTCAAGGAAGTGGCACTTGATGTAATAATCTTGCCACTTATCCAGCATACATTCATGGTTTTAGTAGTACTATGCAGAAACATAATTGAAAACAAAGTAAAATTAGATTGCTTATGTGTGTGTGTGTGTGTGTGTGTGTGTGTGTGTGTACACACACACACACACAC
>JBCNYH010000006.1:17365048-17375074 GCA_039654325.1 Tandanus tandanus
GTGTGTGTGTGTGTGTGTGTGTGTGTGTGAGAGAGAGAGAGAGAGAGAGAGAGAGAGAGAGAGAGAGAGAGAGAGCATGTTTTTATGCTTTATTATCTTTATAATAACCCCACAAAAACAATTTTGAACTTTTGGGGACATATCTTGCAAGTTAAACAATTTAAGATTGTTTGCTTTGTTTTCTTTGTGTTTTTTTCTTGACCACAAAACCCTCAACACTGAATTAAAAAATTTTAAAGAGCCAAAAGATTTTCTTTTAGTTGCTGATGTTAAGGTTAGGGTTAGATTTAGGTGCCGTCATATCATTCATTAACATTTTGTTAACTTTGCCTATTAATGATGAGAACACTGACATGCTGACTGTGTGTGTGTGCGCGCGCGCGCGCGCGTGTGTGTGTGTGTGTGTGTGTGTGTGTGTGTGTGTGTGTGTGTGTGTGTGTGTGTCCGTTAAGGGCACCTGTCCCTCAAAGTGGAGAGGGATGTGTGTCTATAAGACACACATTGCGGTGAACCAGCGCTCCATTTCACACCGGAATTCAGCAAGCAACTGTGTATCCTGATGTGGTGAAAACCAGGTCTTGCAAGGTACCCTGGGTAAAGGGGGGAGGGTTAGACATGTCACACTACTACAGTACATCTACAAAAACCTCACACCAAAAACACATATGAACCACCGTCCAGATCCATGAATACATGTAATCACACAGGCACACACATATGAGGTCAAATGTGCACTGATTTATTTTTCACACACACACACACACACACACACACACACACACACACACACACACACACACACACACACACACAGATACCAGCAGCACAGTCTTCCCTTTAACACTGATGGCTTATATCCAGTTTGATTGAGTTTTGTTGAACTGAACCAAACTTGGATTTTGTGATTAATTTGACATATTTTATGTAATTTCTTTGATTGTATAGCATCTGTGGTACTGAGGGAACTCATCTGCATGGGGAACATACACAGGGCAATCTTTATCACTACAGGAGAAGATGACATTATCCACTGATGAAAGGGTGACTTTTGGGCTGTGGAAGTGGAAATCTTCAGTGTCATATATCCAATGGGATCAGCAGAGGAGCAAAATGTAGAAATATCCACACAAAGTAGAGCATCAGGATGAATCACTCAGGTCTGGAGCATAAAAGGAGGCACAGCAGGTGATGTGTTTCAGAATCTGGCACTGGTGTCACATCAAAGAGAGAGAGAGAGAGAGAGAGAGAGAGAGAGAGAGAGAGAGAGAGAGAGAGAGAGAGAGAGAGAGAGAGAGAGAGAGCAGATTAAAAAGTGTGCTTGTTTTAAAGGATGTACCTTGATTGTGATGAGAGTGCAAGCAGAAGCTCAGTTTGCCAGAAATATTAAAGTTGGGTTTGCAAAGGCAATGTTGCTGACATAGAGAGCTGCTACACCTTAAAGGGTCTGTCCCTGTTAAAGTTTCTATACCGACCTGAAAAAGGTTTCATTTAAGAAAAGTTATTCACAATATATTTATTTTATATATTTAATATATTTATATTTAAAACTCTCATCAAGTCTTTAGTACAGATGGTATAATTGGTACAATTCAAATCCAGGACCTGCAAACTGAGCTTATTTTATGCAGCGCAGAAGGAATGTATAAGATAGTACACCTGTTATCCTAAAATCTTAATATTGAGAAAAAGGTTGAGGGAATCTGTCTGATGGGATTCAGTATTCACTTCGGCTATGTACAATATCTGTTATTATGCATCTCACACTGTATATCTCAGTATAATGTACATTAAGACATAGTCATATCTAGCCATTAATAAGTATTAGAGGTGAGAGGATGTCAACTAAATTCCCTTATTTCTTTATATGAACACTTTTAACTACCTTGAAATTGTACAATTATTAGTTTTTATTATTTTTTTATTTTTTATTTTTTTTGGACAGGTTTTCAAAGGCTGTTTTCAATTTGGAAAAGCAACTATCACAGTTGGATAGTCATGGTGGCTCAGTGGTTAGCATGTCCCAGGCTCAGTAAGGTTCAGCGCTTAACCCAACTAGGGTCAAGGGAAGGCTGGAGCCTATCTTAGCCGATTCTGGGCGAAACGCAGGGTACACCCTGAACAGCTTACGAGTCCATTGCAGGGCCAAAAACAGCCAATTAGCTTTATATGCATGTCTTTGGACTGTGGGAGGAAACCCAGAGCAAACCTATGCAAGCATGGGAGAACATGCAAACTCCACACAGAAACACCCTCACGGAGCCTGGACTCGAACCCAGGACCTTCTTGCTGTGGGGTGGACCACTATACCACAGTACCACCATTGCAGTTTTTTATGTTAGTTTAAATCACTGGTGTAATGAAAAAGTACAACTAGAGCAACAAGACATTTTGGTTTACCACCATAATCAGTTTTAGGTATATGACAGGAAGTCAAAAGCTGTCAAAATCTGGCAAAAACACACACATAACAGTCACATGATCAGCACATGGCATAAAATAAAAGGTCACATGACTACCTTTAAGAAATTTTACTGAAGTAAATTCTACAGACTTATGGAGACCGATGATGGTATTTGAATAAAATCCAATATGTCTTTTTTGTTTTCCTTTAAGTGTCCAGTGGTTTAACTTATTATTATTATTATTATTATTATTATTATTATTATTATTATTATTAATTGGATGTTTTTTAAATACCTTACATAGACATTTTGTGCAGCTGTCTGTGAGTGTTCTTGCTATTTTCCTAGAACAGGGAAATCATCCTCTGTATGTTGGAAGTGCAGTACAATGCACCATGATAGCACCTCCCTGTTCCCCTTTGTGCCGGAAATGAACTACAACGCAGTGATGTAAGCAGGAGTTTTACTGTTCGGCTTCACTGATTATTTGTACAAGGAAAGAACATTCTAATATCGAGAGAGGTATAAAAAGTTTGTATCCACAGTAAAACCCATAACACACAAAGACAGAACCAAAAAGTGGGTTCCCGCTAATTTAACGAGCTAATTAACAAATATTTTTAGAAGGCAAGGTGGATGTGATTAAATAGTTTGATTCAGCAAAATCCACCAAGCTTGAGGTGAATAATTGTTTTAGTATATACTACAAAGGAACATAAAAAGCAAATGAAGGTTTTTGTAGATTATTTTTTACACATTTTAAGCTTGGTAGAGGCCGGTCAGGTGAGCTCTGTGTGCTCTGTGAGCAAAGCATAAGCAGATTAGGGAATACTGTCTTTAAAGTCATTCAGAGTTTTGGAATATACCAAAAAATTATCACATCACCAGCTTCATCACAATTCTCATGCCTGCTTCATAGTGACATCTTCTGAAGCTCATTCAAAGTTTGAATATGGTTTTTAATCTTCATGTGATGGCAATAATGCATAGCTTTCTTCATATTTTTTGGACAGCATTTTGGTGACTTTTTATGATTACAGAATCAGTGACCATGACAAATCATGAGTATCAATTCAAGCACTATCCTCTCGGGATAATGTCTATTAGTGAAAACTACATGGAATGACATGACATGATAATGTGTGGATAATGCTTGAATCAAAATGTCGGACACTTATAGATTGCAATCACTCAGTGCAGGTGGCGTCATCATTGTCACACTGTAAAACTGGAAAAATGAACCATAAAAATTTCGTTTGAATATTCTTTTCTTTAGGTTTCCATGAAGTATATAATAAAACTTTCAGTGGGTTTAAAAACATGCCATTACCTCATATATTTATGATCTGCTCATGGAGCACAGGAAGCTCATTTTCTTCTGTCAAACAAACAAACAAACAAACAAACAAACAAACAAAATAACTATGAAAATCTTGATTTAGTTTGCTTTTTATTTTCCCATGTAGTATATGCACTAAAACAATTATTCGCCTCTGGCTTGAGGTCTGTCAATGAATTGAATAGAATTGAATTAAATTGAATCATTGTTGGGGGGAAAAATAATCAGTAATATAATCTGGTTACTTTTGGAAGACTTTTGTTCAAAGATAACATTAACATTAATATTTAAATCAACTTGTTCTCTTCTCTTTTTCATCATGAGATGAAGACAGAACCAAAAAGAGTCATAATGTAAGTATATACTTAAAAAAACAGTTTTGTGGTTATGCATATCTGTTAAAGCACCTGCATTTTATAATTTTGCTTATCAAAGAATCACTTAGATACCTAACAGCACCATCAACAATTACCACTTAAAAACCCATAACTGATATTTCAGTCCCAACCCCAGAACATTCAGTATACTGAATGAATTACAGATTATATACTGAAATCAAATATATAAACAATTTTAAACAAATCTGATTATTACATACTTCATAATGCTTCCTCTTAATAACTTCTTTTTTTGTTTGTTTGTTTTTGTAATTAGCTCATGGCAATTTGTGGTAAATTTGTACAATTAGAGCTTTTACTGTGCATTTCTCAATTGTATTCTTAAATCATAAGACCCTCGTGATGGACCCTTCTGAAATTCCTGAGATGTTTATATAACTGTTAAGAATCATTAATTGGAATTTTATGAGTCCAACACCTGATCATTTTTTTATTTACTAGTTCTCTCCTTTTCATGTTAGGACTATTTTTGTGTTGGTACCAGCTTTAAGACAAAGTGAAGAAATTAGTTTGTAACAAAGACATGGAGAAGTGAGTCTCCTCATAGCCTGCGGCCTAAAACTGAATGTCAGTCTGCATAATAAATGCTCGTACATGTCATAACATATGAATTCCATAACATAAACATTCCTTTCGCCATGTGAGATCACCACCACCACCACCACCACCACCATCAGCAGCATCTTTCCCCATCCACTGATTCAGCAGGTGCCCAGGATATCATCCAGGAAAGACAGGAACCGTTGCTTGCAATGCATTTCCTATTCTGACTGTGTTGTGAGTCCGGTGATTTTTTCATAGCTTTTCCAGATCCTGCGCGTATACAGCTTGGTATTGGTTCAAAAACAGAATTTGTTTTTGATCATGAAATAAAATATAGACTAATATAAATAGGCTAATAGCATAAGCAGTATCAAGCTATTATACCATGGGTCACATATAGATAAACCCAAATACATTAAAGTTTTGTTATTGACTTTTTTTTTTTTGGGAGGGGGGGGGGTGATCCTTATTAATCAGAAGGGAAACCTATTTAGTATATGTTTTTTAGGATTTTTTAAAGTTTTTAGTCATGTTGATAATAATAATTTTTTTTAATTAATAATAATAATAATAATAATAATAATGATGATGATGATGATGATGATGATGATGATAATGATGATGATGATGATAATAATAATAATAATAATAATAATAATAATAATAATAATGATCATAATGATGATGATGATGATGATGATGATGATGATAATAATAATAATAATAATAATAATAATTATAATAATAATAATAATGATCATAATGATGATGATGATGATGATGATGATGATAATAATAATAATAATAATTATTATTATTATAATAATTGCATAAACAACAAATTTTTTTAGCAATTGGCAGATTCACTTATTTAATGACATGTTATTCTCGTGGACATTTTGCATGTTGCCTTTTGGGGAAAAAACTCTATCCTGTAAACGCACACACTTCCAGACTGATAATGAGTTCAGATCATGGGCACGAGCTGCTCATAAGCGCGCGCTGTAACGCAGGAAAAGAGTGAGCTGCGCTGAAAAGCGGGATCGAGTGTCAAGCCAAGGAAAACTCGAGGTCTAATTGGTCAGAACACCCAGCGTCGGAGACCCGCCTCTGTCTTCATAAACTGCAATTCCATCGCGTGCGCACTGACAGTTCATCTGACAGGTGTATGCGCGCTGTGACAGATCATACAGGCGGTCAACACAAAGCGGACAGACGGGCGCGTGCATTCCCACACCGCGTGTTCAGGTGGGACAGGCTACACTGCTGGAGCAGCGCAGGCAAGTTTCATGTTTTGGCTTATAGGAATAGATTCCCCATCATATAAACACAAAATCATGTTATATTAAGAGTAGTGTCGTTTGGGTCGTTTCAGGGGAGCAGGTCACCCTGTCATATTTGCATCTTGTACACGAGGTAAGACAGGCCATGTGACACACCGTGCAGTAACTATTTCCTCTTTTCTGTTTTCACCTACAGGTGTTCTCTTATGACACACTGTACAGATAGAGATTGAGAAGATTGTACAGACAGGCGGAGAGCTCAACAATCCTGGAGTGACTTCTCTGTCAGGTAGCCTGTGAGATAGAGCTTCAGATCTGAGTTCACCTGCACACAGTCTCAAGCTGGACATGGAGCTTTCTGTGGATCCCGGATGGATGCTGCTGCCTCCGCCGGACTCGGACGCGTCTCCTGCTGGCTTGGTGCAGGGCACCGGCTACATGGAGCCATCACTGTTATCTCTGGAGGAGGTGGATGGATTCCTTAGTCATATTGATTCTCCACGACATCCCTGTTTCCCTCCACATACACCTCACTCTCAAGCACGAACATCTTACAGCCAAATCCCAGGTAAGAAAACTGCATAGTCTTATAGCTCACCAAACTTTATCCTGGCAAATGTAAGGTGGATGTGAATATTTTTATTTTGATCACTGTTTCAATTTGTTACAAATATATGTTTTGCGTTGTATTGTCCATTAGACGTGAAGAATTAGGCTGGTGGAATATTAAAAATGAAATGATGTGTTTATTATTGAAAAAAAATGTCAGATATAATATTTCTATTGGTTTTTAAATAAGACTAAGCTCTAACTTAACATTTAAAATATTAATAATTTATGGCTTAATTTAATAATTTAACTCCACGTTTAAGGAGAATTAGTCCGAATTAATAGTCTTAAAATATAAATGGAACTTTTCCATTTGAAGTTTATTTGTAAGACGATTTAGAAATTCAGGGGGAAATCATACAGGCATAGACAATAAAGCATTTAAATATTTAGCTATATTTAAGATTTAGGCCTATAAAACATTTCTGAAAACTTGTCAATAACTTTAATTGTCAGTATCTATAAACGTGGCCTAAGTATAATCCACTTTATTTCTAGTTCGTCTACACAGTGCTTCTATGTGCCATCCTCACTTTCTGCACACGCAAGCTTACCCTTGGCTGGAGGGCAGTAAACCGAATCCTTCCATGGTCCATCAGCCCATCACCTGGTCACAGAGTCCTTTGGGAAAGCCTGTTGGAGGAACCTCGATAGGGATCTCGTCGGTGTATCCAGGCCCGTGTGCTCATGGTTCGGCCCCGCTGGCCACGCGCTGCAGCACTCAGTGCTTCTACCTGCCCCCTACATCTCCTACTGCTGCTGCTCCAGAGCCAGACACCACCAAGCACCTGGCAGTTCTTCTCGATGGGACAGAGAAAATGCAGAGCACAAACCCTGTCCGGAACTGTACGACGCATGAAGGGGCGCCTGTACGTGCGCTTCCAGCGTTATCAGTAGCAGTGTGCGAGTACGCCAAATCAAAGAGCAGAGGGCGCACTGGGTCGGGTGTGTATAATAACAGTCAGGTGATAATAACACAACTGACAATTTCAATACAGGCTTATCACCGATCTTATACATATGTAAAAATCAGTAGGAAAATTCTGGACGTCTGTTTTTGTTTTTGAATTTAGTATTTTTTTGTGTCTTCAGGTCAGTCATGATTTTCTAGCAGATTATATATTTGGGAAATAAGATGTAATCTCTTCCACTTTTAACTTGTCACTAAAAAAAAAAAAAAAAAAGCAGATTATTCTGTAAATTGCAACAGAAGCAAGTTTATCACAACAAAAATAAATTATAGTTGCAGAACATCACTTTAGATGTAACTGGAAAATCATAAAGATAAACATTCCTAAGACATTTTCACCTAATTGTCTCATCTCTTTTTCTTGTTTACAACACGTACCCTTGAGTGTACCACCCCAACTACAAGGAAACATAATTTGCCATTTTGTTTCTGATCCTATACAGTATGTCTATATTCAAAATGCTTTGTGTCCTCTTTGTGTGTCAGAAGGACGTGAGTGTGTGAACTGTGGGGCTACCTCTACTCCCTTGTGGCGGCGAGATGGCACAGGCCATTATTTGTGTAATGCATGTGGGCTTTACCACAAGATGAATGGCCTGAACCGACCACTTATCAGACCCAAACGTCGACTGGTAAGTGAAATATAGGCTAGTGCACATACTGAAACATTTCCACATTCATATACTGTAAGGTAATATACTTCAGCATTGTACGTTATCTTTCAACACTTCACATCAGGAACAAAGACACAAATCAGTTTTAACATACAAAAAGTGGAGAAACTATTTCTCAGAGGTTTACAAAGGAGGGAGCAAGGGTAGATACTGCAGGACTTTTGTTTGGAATGGTGATTTACACTGCCATTGTGGTTGCTGAATGGAGGTTTACTTGAGTTACATATGAAAGCAGCTTAAATAGACTGAGGTTAATAAAGTTGGTGACAGAGAGTGTTGGATACACACAGACAGGAAGAGTATACAGGTGTGAATTAAAATTTGAATTAGAATTAATATAATTGTTCAGCCAATATATCTAAATTTGATCTGATATCAGAGATAGCTACATTTCCTCTTGTTTTCCACTTGTTTTCCACTAGCCTCTCATAACAAGTTAGAATATAGTTTGAAAAGTGTTATGTGCTCAGGAAGGAAAAATAAATTAGGAACAAAAAGTAGTTTTGTGGTTGATTTTTTTGGGTTTTTTTTTTTTTGGTCTTTTGCATTTTAAAGCATTTTTAATGAAGTCCTTTAATTAAAAAAAAAAAACCCAATCATTATGATACTGTGTATTTATTAGAGCTACTGTATATTGTTGGGTCTACATTTTAGCTTCATTGTTGTGAAGAATTTTCTGTACGTATTTTGTGTATGATATTAAAGTAACACAGTAACTTTAAAAGTATGGCTCAAAGTTCAAATAAAGTAGCTATGGGATCTTGCTAGCAATATCCTATGTGAGCTATCATTATTAAAGCTATATAACATTGCTAGCTGGCTATCAGTGATGCATGGTTTTACAAGATGACTCAGCCGGGTTTGGGCAAGGTTACTATAAAAATATCTAGGTTACTGTTAGTGCAGGTCAAAAATGTTATTTCTCTCACTCATTTGCTAAGCTGCTTAATCCTATTAGGGTCGACGGGAGGCTGGAGCCTATCTCAGCCTACACTAGGCCAGACTATCTCAGGGCCAATTTGGAACAGCCATTTAGCCTAACGTGCATGTCTTTGGACTGTGGGAGGAAACTGGTGTACTTGGAGGAAACCCATTCAAGCACAGGGAGAACATGCAAACCCAACATAGAAATGGCAGAGCCCAGGACTCCAACCCAGGACCTTCTTGGTGTGAGGCGGACATGCTAACCACTATGCCACCTTACCGCCCATGTTAGTTCTTACTCTCCAATATGAATGCCATGTCTATACAGGCTAAAATTGTCCTTGTTGGGTTTGACCAGTTGGTTAAAGCATATTTTTACAGGTCAGGCAGTGTGTGTTCACAACAGGTTGGGTGAGAAAAACCCTGACCCGCACATCATTACCGGCTAACTTCCTCATTAACCTGTTTACTATGTAAATATCAAAAAGTAGTCTATGGTAATCATAAAATGTAAAAAATTTAGTACAGTAATAGGGGCACAGGGTAACCTCCATTCCCTATACTTTCAAGACTAATCTACAAGAAATTCACAAGAAATCTATATACTATTACATAACCTTTTAACCATTACATCATTTAAACAAATTAACGTTCATTTATTCAGCTTCATTAAAGAATGGTGTGATCTGACAGGTTTGCTGTTGCTGTGATATTAATCAATTATTGAAGGAGGTGAAGTATGAAATGAAGTATTATTTGACCTCTGAGTTATCCACCTTGGCTTTTGGCCTTTTTTTTTCTAGGTGGAATTCAATTTAACTTTTAACTTAATTAATTGATTGATTAATTAATTATTAAATTCATTTAAATTTTATATATATATA
>JBCNYH010000006.1:17467691-17477942 GCA_039654325.1 Tandanus tandanus
ACACACACACACACACACACACACACACACACACACACACACACACACACACACACACACACACACACACCAATCAGCCATTAAATTAACACCACCTGACTGGTCTGTGGCTAGGCAGCCCCATACACATGACACTTTCCTATCATAGCTAGCATTACCAGTTTCAGCAGTTGGTGCTACAGTAGCTCTTCTGTGGGATCAGACTAACCTTCACACCTCACACACATCAATGAGCCTTGGGAACCCATGGCACTCTTGTCAGTTTACTAATAGTTCCTCCTTGGACCACCTTTGGTAGGTACTTACCACTGCATACCAGGAACACCCCACAAGACCTGCCTTTTTGAAGATGAATAGACCCAGACCAGCCATAACATTAAAAGTATTATAACCACAGAGAGGTGAAGTGAATAACATTGATCAGTGTATTATGTGGGAATATAAACATTATTCTGAGTGGATAATGGTTGACTGGAAATGGCATACTAACACTCAGTTTGCGATGCTAACTGATGCTGAAATCCTAAAAATTAAACAAAATGCCATCCTGAAAAATATAAAAAGCTACATAATATGTCCAATATTTTAAAAAAATCTATTTAATATTCAAACTGTTAATGAGTTTTAAAGGATACTAGTGTCAAACAGCACACACCAAGCTAACAGCACTGTGTAACTAATAATGTTTTTATATTCACTCAGAGACTACATACATTTTACATAGAAATGTGAGTAAAGCACACATCATAAAGGTGGGTTTTCATTTTGAGTTAATACACTAATTTGAAGCTTCTCTACGTGGAAACAAAAGAAAAAGAAAGGTTTAAAAAAGTTTTCAGCATTTCTGTGTAGTATACACTAGGTTTAAAAATTTTTACCTCTTACACTGACACCTGCATACATCATTAAAAAAAAATTGTTTTTGAAAGACTAATCTTAATGAACACATTGAGAGAAATGGCTGGGTTTTTTTTTTCCAAAGACATCATCTGAAACTTCTAGCATATCTCACATAGCATATCAGACACGTGAAACATTTTTGTTGCCGTGTCAGTGAGGGCAAAACAAGTCCATGAGTGCAAACTGAAGGCCTGTAGCATTTCAATGTCAACCAGCATGCAATCAATCAGCAGTCTTTCTGCACTGCTTACAGAAGAACACTTGTGAAATGAGCTTCAGGCCCAAATCAATCCTGATAGCAGTAACCAGAACTGAATCAATACTTCTTTTTTGTTAATAAAAAGGGACAAAAACTACATGTACATTTCATGATATCTCCTTGTACCTGTATAATGATTAAGCAGTCTCTGTGCTCACCTGCAGTGAGGATCCAGCCACGAGAACGGCATCAGCCTCAGCCAGCCTGTCATGCACAAACTGCACAGTTGCACGGTCTACTGTGTCACCAAAAAACGTCACAGCAGGCTTAAGGATGCCACCGCAGGACTGGCAAGAGGGAACCCTGAATTGCAGCACCTGTTCTTCCTCAAGCAACACGTCTCCGTCTGGTGCCACTTCGTCTGCACGTGCCTCCCACCCAGGGTTCAGTGCAACAAAAATCTTCTGCAGCTTCTCCCGTGCAGTGTGATGCCCACAGCCCATACACATCACCCTGACACACATACACACACCATCAAAAATAGCATAAAGCTTTTTTTATGCTTTTAAAAGTTATAAACCATAAGCTTGGATGACCAATTTAGTAACAGATTTCCCAGATTATTATATTAACTTTTTAAGCTTAATAATGGTAAACATAGTTTCCAAAATTAAACCTTATGTGCTCAGCTATTATTAGGATTTATAAGCATGTTAAAAGACTGTGCGTATTTCTGTAAAACAATCTATATTACTAAAGTTTGAGGTTTGCAGAATCACAATGTAAAAACATTTTCTTTTAGACTACCTGTGAGAACAGCCATGAAGCTCAGTCAGTCTCTGGTGACCTGCCTTTGAATGTAAACCATCTACATTTTGAGTGACAAGCCAGTGAACTTTGCCCTTCTCCTCCCAGTCCCTTAGGGCATAGTGAGCTGAATTTGGCAGGTGGGAAGAGAACAACGGCCAGCCTGTGAAATTTCGGGCCCAGTAGCGTTGCCGAGCCTTCGAACTGTGCATGAACTCGGCGTGTTGCATTGGCTGACGATTTGTGCGTGCATACAACCCCACATGTTCTGAACGATAGTCAGGGATTCCTGACTCAGTTGACAGTCCTGCTCCAGTTAACACAAAGAGACGTGAGGCTTGAGATACAAATGTCTGGAGCTTCTCCAAGGAGCTCCTGTCCACTGAACTGCTGGATGGAACAAAGTTCAGCATGCTGACAGGGACTGAAGAGGCAGCACATCTTCCCACTGCCATACACTGAGGCAGGGATCGCCGTGGCAGCAGCATCTGACGGAACAGTAAAAGAAGGCAAAAGAAAATTCAGTAAAGACGCAGGTTTTATTTTTTTAAGCTTTTACAGCATGTTTGAATGTGTTTGTAGCATGTAAACAACGAACCAGCAATAACACTACAGTATCTATCTACATGTAGGGAAGGTTTGTGGAATATTTGAACAGCAGAACATTGCATAAATGGATGTACACTAAGGAAGTTACATCATGTTAAAGGTCTGCCAGCTGGATATCAGTCACAAGTTTTCCAATTAAATCCATTATTTTCCAATACCAGTTTAGTACGGTTTTCAAAATGCCATAACTTTCGTAATTTTGTATGACAGGAAAATGATCCAAGTATCATTGGAAAACTATTTTAAAGTCCTTTCCAATGGTATTAGTCTTAATACAGCTTTTCAAGTTTGATTTTTATGTTTCATAAACCTAGTTCAGCAAACAACTGAATGAATGAATGAATCATTCTGTAAACAAAGAACTTGTAGTGACCATATTTATACGTAACATGTGTTAAATTTAGATACAGACATTTTATGCAGATATAATACAACACTAAAGGAACAATTAGTTCCTACATATAGTCCTTATTACTACAGACATACATACACACACATATACATATATATATATATATATAAAACTAAATGGTGCTGATCATGTTTATTAACTGAAATAAACAGAAAGCTGGATCTCAAAGCACAAAGTTTATAAACTGTTAGCAGTAACCATAAATACCCAGAACGCCACACAGCCTCAGTGTACAGATCACTGTCTGATTCACATCAGATTTCTGTCCTGAGAACAGTAAGTTCATGTTAAACCCTGGAACAGCAATGAACTGAAGTGACTTACCGACATGGAGGAATCTTTCCATAAATCCACGAAGCTACAGAACTAACATCGCAATGTTTCTTACAAAACACTGAGCACCGCTTATGAATTATTTGTGTGGCTCAGGTCATTACAATCACTTCCGTCTTCGAGGTGCATCATGGGAAATGAAGTCTTGTGGCAGTGGTAGCTTTTTATAGCCGGTGAGCTAAGAGACATTTCAACCCATCTGCTTTTCCTCACTCACTAATTTGCTGGACTGCTTAACCTTATAGGTACAAGGAGAATATCCAAACTCCACAGGGCCTGGGACTCGAACCCAGGACCTGCTTGCTGTGAGGCGGAATGCTACACCACCGTGCCACCTTTACAAGCTCCCTTATGACATCAGTATCAGATGCGTCAGCACTGGGTTTTTTCCCCCTCAAAAGCAATGAAATGTAATTTGGTCACTATGGTTAATGGCATTGTAACTGTTTATATTACAGAATTAATTCCCGGTGACTTTAAATGTCCCTGATCACAAACCCAGCTAGGTCTGAGCAGCTGCCAGCTGTCCACCAAACAACTAAATCATGAGATGAACATTTTCTGAAATACCACTACGACAGTAATGCAACATTTTAAATAAATTATTGTGCAATTAAACAAATTATTGGGCAGTGGTGGCTCAGTGGTTAAGACTCTGGGTTACTGATGTGAAGGTCAGCGGTTCAAGCCCCAATACTACTAAGCTGCCACTGTTTGGGCCCTTGAGCATGGTCCTTAACCGTTAATTGCTCAAATGTTCAAAAATGTAAGTCGCTCTGGATAAGGGCGTCTGCCACATGCTATAAATGTAAAATGTATAGTTCACAGATTACGCAAGAATAAGGCACTTAGGGAAAAAACAAGCATTTGTTGACCTCTGAAAAATACAACTTAAACTACAGCTTCCAGCTGTATTATTTTTAATTATTTTTACATTGTTTTAGTATAACAGTGGAAAATTAAATCTGTGCACATATGTCAGATTTAACATTGGTTAATTGGGTCACAAGGCCAGGACTCGAACCCTTCTTGCTGTGAGGCAGACATGCTAACCACTACACCACCATGCCACCTTGGAACCCTGTATTATATACACATTTTTGATATTCACAGATTTTTAGCTTTTATTTGAGGAATCTTTAGTATCATAAAAACTAGTAAATTTCCACCATGAAAAAGCCTTGAAAATAGAAGAAGTTTAAACTGAGGAAGAGTCTTCGTGTTTATTGGTTTCTCAGTAACATACTGTACATTTTGTCTTAGTTCAGAAGAGAATGAAGCAAGGCTAGTGGTGGAATTACTGTTTACAGTTGCAGTAGTATAAGTAAAAATAGGAACTAACGTCATGTTTTTCCACGTTATTAACAATGTAAGGTGTTTCTCAAAAAAGTGAGCTGGTGATCATTATTGTTAAATGGCTCACAACAATATGATCCCGGACCCCAACATGAAGTGGGGGGTTTATTTCACAATAATGACTGGCTTGCTGTACATTATCCAACTTATTACATGACTACTTGCTAAATAAATAATTTGACACAAAATATTGAAATGATTTATTGGTCTTATATACATAGCAACTGTCTATTATAAAGAAATAGAATACCACCAAATGCCATAATTGACCAATCAGAGTTGAGTATTCAAATAAGCTGTGCAATAAAACCGTTAAATATTGGGATAGTTGGCAATTTGCTGCAATTGTTACCATGAAAATTATGTAATGAATCCAATTGTGTAAGGAATAAAACACCATGTCATTTGCTGTATTGGAAAATAGATCAGTTCCCCCGAGTGTTGACTAGTTTCCTATCACAGCGTGCCCTGAAATGTTTATTTGTTGCATAATATTCATCAGCAGTAATGGGAAGGTTAAATAGATGAATAATTAACTAAGCATTTGAGATGATATATATTTTTAATGAAACACTTCTGATGCCATATGATGTCGGCTGGTTTTTCAGAATATGCTGCATACATCTTGGTTACAAAACTGCAGGATATCTGTCAAAAGCAAGATATAAATTCATACCAAGTGCATTATCACAAAATATGCTAAAGCAACATTTTTGCACTTAATTTTATCATCGATGTAATAAATTAAATTAAAATGTTCTATGATACAAATAAAGATGTCAACTATTCCAACATCATCATGAAAAGACTGTCATAAAAGGGTGTGTGTGTGTGTGTGTGTCTGTCTTACCTGAATGTGTACAGTTAAAGATGCTTTCCACTTGTGAAAAGAAATCCTCTCCTATTATGGTGCGATAGTCCATGTGACTAGTATAGACCAAACACTGTGTGGCATCTTTAAAGAGTAGATCACTTTCACCATACTGCTGAGACTCAAACAAATTGAACTCAGAATCTGGACGTGTCTCCTGAGGACATATAACAGTGCAGAAGTGAACAAAGAAATGATCAAGAAACTCTATATGTTTGTTTTTATTTTATGAATTAAACAGAAGAGAATTATTAGCAATTTAGATCTATTTTTTCAAAGCTTAATTTTATCTATATTTACATATGCCACGGAGTCTGAGGAAATGCATTTTACAATAAGTATTTACGTAGGACTGACGAACTTTTTACTACAGCTTTTAAATCTGGCTACTGTTCCAAACAATATAGTATTATGGAAATTTTGAGAGACAGAGATTTAAAGCTATGGCATTGAATAACCACAACAGAAACAGCTCTTAGTAACCTTTTACCTCCATAAAGAACCAGGCAACTTTGGAAAGGGTGCACAATTATATTTTACAGAGAGTACGCACTAGTCGTTTTAAGATGGTTTTTAGAAATAGATATATTTTAATAAGTAATATTTAATGTTATATTATTTATTATTTGTTTGTTCTGCAGCATGTATATTTACTTTATATACCTCTATTCAATGAAAAATACACAAATTGAGCCAAAATAAAATTAATCCTAACCTAAAAAATAGGAAACATATTGCAGACACATTTGAAAGTTACAAGAGTCTTACATTAACCATAATAATTCTGCTCTAACTGTATACATATTAATTTATTATATTTTTAAATTGATATGTATGTATGTATGTATGTATGTATGTATGTATACATATACAGTAGTGTGCAGTGAAGATTATACACTACCACTTTTGTCTAAAAGGGCTCCTAATAAAAAGAAGTTAAAAAAATGACTTCTCTATAATTTTGTGGTGAAAATGTATCGAACAATGCTACTGTAGGCCAAAAAAATCATTCCGACAAGTATATTGAGGTAAAAGTATGGCTAATAAACAAAAACACTGAAAATACCAATTTTTCAGAACCATTGAAAGGTGTCACAAATTTTCTTTTTTTGACTTTTGCATAGCATGAATGAACTTCAAACCATATGGAATGGTTTAGCAAGTGAAGAAACCAAAAAATATGTGAACACTATGCCTGAAAGGTTAAATGCTGTAATCAAAATAAAGGGTGGCCTCACTAAATATTGACTTTTTTCTCAAAAAAAGAGACTGTTATTTTTGTTATTACTATATATTTTTGTTGGTTTATTTATTCTCATCAATATGATCCAATATTACATGAAATAAATACTTGAATAGTACTTGGTTTCTGATTTATCTTCATTTTGTTCAGTGTATAATCATCACTGCATCACTTTATTTTTAAATTTCTTTACTCGCTAAACCATTCCATACGGTTTGAAGTTCATTCATGCTATGCAAAAGTCAAAAAAAGAAAATTTGCGACACCTTTTAATTTTTCTGAAAAAATGGTATTTTCAGTGTTTTTGATACTTTTACCTCAATATACTTGTCGGAATGATTTTTTTGGTTCTCATTGCCTACAATTATTTTGTTCAATACATTTTCACCAAAATATATAGAGAAGTAATTGTTTACTTCATTTTATTAGGAGCCCTTTTAAACAAAAGTGGTGGAGTATAATCTTCACTGCACACTACTGTATGTACTGTGGATTCTTACCCGGAAGTCTACACATGCTTGTTAAATGCCAGGTTTTTGACCAAGATCAATCATTGTAGAAATTTTTTTTCTACCTATAACCTGTAAAATTAAACTGAAAATCAGTTATATCTTTAAGTGTGTGTGTGTTTTGGGGGGGTACAATAACCTGTTTGCTTGGATGTGCACCCCTTAAAAGAATCCTTTAAATACTTTTGATTTTATGAAAGCATTCAGTCTCATTGGGTAGGAGTCTATCAGTACGGCACATCTGGCCTCTGCAAACGTGCTTCAAACCTGTCAGATTGTGAAGGCATCTCCTGTCCACAGCCCTCTTCATGTCACCCCACAGATTATTAATCGGATTCAGATCTGGGCTCTTTCTGGGCCATCCCAAAACCTTAATGCGCTACTGGTGAAGCCATTCCTCTCTTGATTTGAAGGTATGCTTTCGGTAGTTGTCATGCTGAAAGGTAAAATTCCTCTTTATTTTCAGCTTTTTAAAAGAGGTCTTGATGATTTTGTGTTTAAATTGACTGGTATTTGGAACTGTTCTTAAGTCCCTCCATCATGACAAAAGCCACAGTCACAGTTAAAGCAGCCCCTAAGCTTCACCATAGGCTTGGTGTTCTTTGGTGTGCCTTTTATGACCCAAAAGTTTCTTTTGGTCTCATCAAACCACAGCACATTATACGAACACGCTTTTAGGAAGCTTGATGTATGTTTTTTTTTTGCAGATTGTAGCTAGGCTTGGCTATTTATCTTTCCCAGACATATGAAGTATATGTAAGAATTGTCACATGTAGAACACAACCTGTAATTGACAGACATTCCATTAAAGGGTACCTGTGGTGAATTAGTGTTATTAGCTATTTAAAACGATCACGTATAACATCAATCTTCTGGCAACATCAGTCCATGCCCGATTTTAAAGTGCGCGCGAGTGTTACGACTCTAGACGTGCTCAGAGACATGTTGCCTGTCTGACTGGCTGTAGCCTGGTAGTGACAAGAACTTGTTGGAGTTGCTGGGCTACATCACTGACCTGTGTAGCATAACAAATTATCAGCCAGTGCTGAGCTGCACAAACAACAAGCACAGAAATCACGGAAAGCATTTCTTTTTGTTCCTAAACCAACTGAAGACAGGAAAGCCGAGTTGTTAATGTTAGCTGCATAAGCCATTTTGGATTTACCGTCACGCTCCTGATGACACCACCCAGACCAGTTTTCATTTTGCCTCTTTATCAAACTTGGAGGGACGTCCAGTTTTTTGTCATATTTTCTCTACTCTTGAGGATTGTCTTCACTGCATATCTAATGCTTTGGAAACTTTTGGTCCCTTCTCCTGACTAATACCTTGCTGTAAGATCTAACTAGGTTAATGTCAGGATGACAGCTGACCTTAATTTGGTGTTAATCAGAGTCACTTTAAATGATGGTAGGTGTGCACTGACTGCTATTTATGAGTTTGAATGTGATTGGATAGTTCTGAACACAGCCACATCCCCAATTATAAGAATGTGTGAAGACATATGCAACCGCATTATTAGTTTTTTTTCCCCCTCTTAAAAGATTTCAGCTTGCTTTTTAAATTGTACAGATTAGGACACATTAAAAGTGGAAAAAGTTGTGAAATTTATTCTGGTCTGTGGATTTATTTATTTATTTGTTTGTTTCATCAAAAAAACTTGGCTTTACACTTGAGTGTGTGGACTTTTTATATCCACTGTATGATTATTTATAAGGTTTGGTTTTGTTGTACCAACATAGCAACCCATATAAACTATGGCAAATAAATAAATAAATAATGCTTCTCATGCATGATGTGGTGTTTTCTCTGCCATTTGTCGAATGTGCCAAGTTCATGGTAATTATTTCCTGGTCTACCCAGTGAAATCAGTGATGAAGACATATTTGTAAACAGGGAAAAACACAAATGTGTCATCATTCAGATGCATTTTGAAATTTTTTAAAATTGCACTTAATCCATTATTATTTGTCTAATTTGGCATAATTTTCCCTATTTATTTTGTTCATTTATTGCTGTTTTCTGACTTTGAAATTCATACACACACTACACGTATTGCACTGACCCCAGATCATGTTTCCTGTATGTGATGCTAAAGGAATTTATTTTCTTTATTTCTGTGTGTGAATCCAGTCTCCTCAGTACAGCTCAGGAAGCTATGACTCAGTAAAGACTGAAGTGAGCATGTGTGCCGAAGACTTGAATACCACACGCACTCAGGTCATGGATGACGATGACGATGATCATGATGATCACGACGACAGTGACAAGATTAATGATACAGAGGGTCTAGACCCCGAGAGACTCAAAGCCTTCAATGTGAGACATTTTTTTCTGACATCATTTCTTGATTAAATATTTTTGCAGTTTCTTCCTAGACATTTCACTCTTGCCTTTCTTACATTCTTTTTTTATTTTTAGCTTTTATTCAATCACATTTTCTCTCTCCTTTCATTCTTCCCTCTTGAATGTTGATGATTGTTAAGTCGTTAAGAAGCTGGGTTCTGTATTTCTTTTCATTTTGACTTCCTGTTCATTTGATTTTTGTTTTGCTCTTTTCATCTGCATTCTCTTTCCATCTCTTATTTGTTCTCAATTACTTTGATTTACTGCCATTTCCTCTCTCATTCCCAGATGTTTGTACGATTGTTTGTGGATGAGAATCTGGACCGGATGGTGCCCATCTCCAAGCAACCAAAAGAGAAGATCCAGGCCATCATCGAGTCCTGCAGCCGCCAGTTCCCAGAGTTCCAAGAGCGAGCTCGTAAACGCATCCGCACCTACCTCAAATCCTGCAGACGCATGAAGAAAGGAGGCTTTGAGGTATAGACTTTATAACAAATATTTGAATATTAAAAAATTGAAACAGCAGGTTTTAGGGATGTGAATCGAACAACAACTCATGATTCAATTCGATTCCGATTTTTGGGGTGCCGAATCGATTCTTGATTCAAACCGATGTATGATTCATAACCATTACAAACAAAGGGAGCCAATTTCACGAGTAACTAC
>JBCNYH010000006.1:17528964-17557579 GCA_039654325.1 Tandanus tandanus
ACAACAAAGGTTAGTCCCCTTGGAAAGAGGGGGGTGTTGGGGGGGGTTTTGTGTGTTGGTTAGGTTTTTTTTTTTTTTTTTTTTTTTTTTTTTTTTTTTTTTTAAAGCTAACAAATAGGTAAAAATAGAGATTGCACACCAACAATTTTCAATTTAGATGTCATGAAATGGCCATTGTTTTTATATAATTAAGGTGTGTGTGTATATGTACACTGATTGTTATTAACATAACAGTAAAACCACCTGCCTAATATTGTGTAGGTTATCATGCCCCCAAAGCAGCTTTAATCAGAGGTGTAGACCTAAGACCTCTGTAGATGGTATTTGGAACCAAGATATTAGCAAGGAAATTTTAAATACTTTACCATTAACAATATTTCTCTTGGTGTGATGCATCATTTGATTTAATTCATAAGACTGGCAATTTTGAAAGAATAAACATGCCAGGTGAGTATCAAATGAAGGCCAAGAGCAATCCATAAGCTTTGATTTTGTTTTTTTAAACTGTTTAGGGTGGTGACTGTATAGCTGCGAATATTCTTCAGTGGACTAGTATAAACCATCCTTTGGTTGCCTAGTATAATTTTCCCAACCAGTTTCCCCAAGTTTATGAAGATTCTTTGTTCTCAGGAGTGCATAAGTTCAAGCCTCTTCAGTGAGCCCTGGCCACTCAAATACTTTTTTATTTTTTATATATCGGATTTAATCCCACAAGAGAAGTTTTGGCTCTGCATTTAACCCATCCAGAGTGAACACACACTCCCGAGCGGTGGGTTGCCACACTGCAGCACACAGTGAGCAGTTGGGGGTTTGGTGCCGTGCTCAAGGGCACTTCAGCCATGAAAGTGGAGGAAGGGAAGATGCTGCTCACTCCCCCGGCGCCACAGTTTGGGAATCGAACCAGAGACCTTTTGGTCCCAAAACTTCTCTAACCATTAGGCTGCCTAACTGTCATACTGATTGAAAAGATCGGGTAGGAATATCCTTATCCATTTTTAAATCGGAGCACCCAAAGGAAACTCATGGAAGAACATGCAGAAACCCTCGAGCCCGGGAATCGAACCCAGGACCTTCTCGCATCGAGGCGGATGTGCAACTACTACGACACCATGAACCCCCCCCCCCCCCCGGTTTATATGTAAAAATATAATAAAATGAATATTTAAATTTTTAAATATTTATATAATATATATGTATATAGTTCAGTTTTTACTATACATGATTTTACACATTATTACTGCGAGAGGTCCTCAGTTCATATCGGCGTGTGCGCGTGAGTGGAAGGGGATCTGGCCAAAATGGGCGGGGCTTGTCGCTTTCTGTCCGCCACTAATCATTACGCATAATTTATTTATTTATATTTCTACAACATTACCGTGACGCGTGCAGCGGGAACAAAAGCACTCGGATCTGGCCAATGTCGGCGTTTCGTCTCGTTAATGTAATCGTCCCCGTCTGGGGGGAGGGGAATACGAGGGGGAGGGGGAGGGGGAGGGGGCTCCGTGGAAAACAAGGATGTGAATTCATAGCGGGGGTCAGGAACCAGGAAGATGAACAATCTACAGAATTCACCAGCACGAAAACTGCACCCAGTGAACACAGCACACACGTGAGCGCAGTTTAGACGCGTCCAGGCTGGTTGTCATTGACAACAAGCGAGCCGTTTTCTCTAAATATCTGAACTAAGGCACGGCGACACCCCCCCCCCCCTCCAAAACAAAGGCCAAAGTTCACAGGAAGCTGGGGGGCTGCCATTTTCCCCCTGCTAACATGTTAGATGCTAAAACGGAGAGGGGTGGTCGGTGTTGAGAGCGCATTCTTCTGTTTACTTTCTTTCTACAGCAGGGAATCTCTTTTGTTTTCTTCCTGTTTGTGTTTGTTCGCCTCTCCGGCACATGCGCTAGTCGTCGTGGTTAATGGAAGGCGGCATGGAGAGAACGGAACAGCCGTGGAATTCTTCCTACACGTACCAGGTGAGCAAACACAGCGCCGAGATGCTACACAACCTGAACAGCCAGAGAAAAGATGGAGGCAGATTCTGCGACGTGATCCTGCGTGTCGGAGAGGAGAGCTTCCCGGCGCACAAGGCGGTCCTGGCGGCGTGCAGCGAGTACTTCGAGTCGGTGTTCAGCTGTCAGGGCGACGGCGAGGGCAGAGAGCTCGAGATGCACACGATCAGCCCCAAAGTTTTCCGAGACATCCTGGACTTCGCGTACACGTCGAAGATCGTGGTGCGCCTGGAGTGCTTCCCGGAGCTCATGACGGCCGCCAAGTTCCTTCTTATGCGCTCTGTCATCGAGATCTGCCAGGAGGTGATCAAGCAGTCCAACGTGCAGATCCTGGTGCCGCCGTCCCGCGGCGGGGAGCTCAGCTTCCTGTCAAACGCCATGCACGCCGACGTGCCAAACGGCGCCGTGTTTACTAACAGGCACAGCCTGGACGGTGACAGCACGAGCGCTCCGCCAGCTATGAACAGCAGCCCCCACCCGATCGGCCTCCCTGTGTCCCCTCCAGCCTTCACCACCAATCCGGTGAACGGCGAGGCCTCGCCAACCTCCAGGCGAGCTAGAGGACGGCCCAAGAGAGAAGATCCGTCAGCGCCCGGCGTGTACAATAACGGTACCCCCGACGACAACGAAGGTCCTTTCCCTGGTGGCATTTGTGGTAAAATGCTGAGTGACGCTGTACAGCTGAGGAGCCACGAGGCCCAGCGCGGCTCAGTGGGCGCAGCTGGAGAGTTGGTGTCCGTGGATATGACGGTAACGACTCCTCAGACGCAGAACTGCGCGCAGACCGACGGCAGCCGCAAACGGGAGAGGACGAGACGACACGTGGGCTGTGATCTCTGCGGGAAGGTGTTCAGAGACGTGTATCACCTCAATCGACACAAGTTGTCCCACTCCGGGGAGAAGCCATACGCGTGTCCTGTGTGCGGCCTGCGGTTCAAGCGCAAAGACAGGATGTCTTACCATGTGCGCTCTCACGATGGAGCCGTGGGCAAACCGTACGTGTGCCAGAACTGCGGAAAAGGCTTCTCCAGGTGAGTATTCTGGAGCCCGAGTTACTGGGCTGCAGCACAAGGTTTCAGGTGTACTGGTGATAAATCTTGGCAGGTGAGACTTTGGGTCAAAAGAAAGGATCATGTGTAATAGGGGATGTGTTTGGATGTTCTGCGCAGGCCGGACCACCTGAATGGACACATCAAGCAGGTGCACACCACAGAGAGACCTCATAAATGTCAGGTGAGAGAGAGAGAGCGGCGCGTGTGAGAGCACTGCTACCAGAATTCATAAATGTGAATACGTTTAAAGTGTCACCGTAAATGTTTAAAATCAGCATCCGAGTTAGAGATTTTTGTCATCGACGTTGTTTCCCTGGTTGGTTTCTGCAGATTTGTAACGCGTCATTTGCAACACGAGATCGCCTGAGGTCTCACCTGGCCTGCCACGAGGATAAAATCCCATGCCAAGTGTGTGGCAAGTACTTAAGGGCTGCTTATATGACAGACCACCTGAAAAAACACAGCGAAGGACCTCACAACTACTGCAGCATATGCAATAAAGGTAATGCTCATTTAGACAAGTAATTTAGTGCATTGTTCCAGTATTACAGATCATTATTTAGCTTACCTGTTCCTTTTGCAAAGTATGCTACTTCTGGCTTTAGCTTTTTACACCTGAGCGTACAGTCTCATCAAAGCTGGATCTTATCCTGGTTTCTCTAGCGTGAAGCGACTAGGAGTTCAGCTCCTCCTGGATTGAACAGTAATCCATCGCAGTTTACCTTCCCAATGTTTTTACTGGTACCCAAATATATTGCTGGGTGGACAGAGGCGCACTTGTGGTTGAGCCCTTGCCCAGGGGTCTTATCACAGTGGGGGGTCTAACGAACCCATGACCTCTCGATCATGACCCCACACTCGAACCACTACACCATTGTCCAAGGAGCACAAGAGACAGGCTGAATTTATTACGTATTAATTTACTTGAATTACAGACGGGAACAGCTTCCAGTTATGGGGTCTGAATTTTGGTTTACTAACTACAAATAAATGAGGAATCATATGCACATTAATTTTTCTAAGCTTAAGGTTTAGTACTCCATATGCTTACCCAACTGGACGATATGAAAATTACTGTGTCAGACAAACTGCTTCCCAGATCCCTGATGAATTCAAGCATAAAATTCGTGTATAGTTCATCTTTGGTGAAAAATCGTGTCATAATGATCTTGAGGGAACTTAGTGGAATCATGATGATCATGCTGATCATAGCAAAATTACACTAGTTTATGATGTGTTATGATTTGACACTAATCATGATAGAATGGAATGGTAGTAGAGCTTAACAGACCTTAACCGAGCTTAGAAGACCTTAACAGAGCATACCAGACCTTGATGCGCCATCGTAGGAGATCTTGAGGACCTTGGAAACATGCCTTGCACTCCGCCTCCTTTTTATACCCCAATCGTGCTCTAAGCGAGCTCTAAGCGTGGTCAAAAAGTGTGGAGCTCCACGCTTTTTTGAATCGCGGAGATCGCGGACATCGTGCCCCAGTTTAAACCCAGGTTAAGCTAACTTCCGCTAGACAGAATGTTTATATGTAAGGCATGATTGAACATTACTATATATATGTATATTGCAAGGACACATATTTGCTTTAAAAAGACATACTGTGATGTAGGGCTTCCATCAGAATCCGTCGCCACAGGCTTGCTCATTAGGGATGTATAGTATTTATGCACATAGATGAGCATTTAATTTCATATGTTCAAATTTATAAACAAATCTGTTTTGTGACAGTTTGTTTAAAAAAAAAAAAGCACTTAAAAAAAAATTGAATTGATGCGCAATAGTGAAAATGATTAACATAAACACTTAAATAGATAAATTGTCATTGATGGCAGATTTGATTATACAGATCTGCATTCGGGTCGCATTTGTAAATCCTGTGCAAAATTCTCATTTTTAATTTGATTTATTTTGTTCAGTTTAACCCTATCATGTCTCTTTGGTGAACAAAAGATCCAGAGGGAGAGATTCGTATCATCTCAGTTAATGATTCATTAAACTCAAATAAGTTCAACCATACAAGGTCGGACATGACATTCATTGTTGAATGGTTGAGAATTACAATTCATATTTAGACTTGTGCTAATCAATGTGGACTAGTTAGCTTGCATTTATCTTGCTGTGTTCATTTTGCGCTAACTTTACCAAGCAACATCATTGCACGAACTTTCATGTCTACGCCTCTTGTTCTGTTACATCAAAATGTATGATTTAGGTGGACATAATAAATACATAATTGCATAGTGTAACAACCCATTTTGTTGTGATGGGTCACAAATATGTGTGTGACTTGGACAAGCAAACAAGATGTTTCCTATAAAGTCTATAAAAACAACAGACCGCTGTTCTCAATATCAGATTATTCACTAACGAGATGCTGAAGATGCTTCCAAAGACAATCACTATTTTCTGCTTACGTCCTGTTTGCACGCGGGGAAAGAAATAAGCTTGCAGAAACATTCTTCAAAGTGAACTTGAGGCAGTAAGGATATTATTCACATTAAGTTTATTTCACTACTGCTACTACTGTATTTATAGCTGTCTTGTGAGTTTTGTCTCACACCATGGCATCCTCCTACTGGTTGATTATTGACCATAGGAGCAGTCACTCCGATGAAATTTTGATAAAATAAATGTTGACACTGCCAGAACTACTAAGTTGCCAGCAGTTTTTGGTTGCAGTATTTCTACATTGCTGTCCTTTACGTAACGTTATGTATTTTAAGACATTGAGATGCATTTTTATGAACAAAAATATTATTTTACAATGTATATATTTTTTTGTCTGTGGCCACAAAACTGAATGGAAAATCATACTGTGTAAAACTGGCTTAAGCCCCTGAGCCTTTTATGTCTGACAAGCTAATTATAATAGGGTAAGTATGTGGAACGCACTAGATGTAGTCACAGAACCTGCATCCTGTGCTGAGCTGTGAACTAGTTTAGCTAATGTTGATAAAATTGTTTTTGGAGTGTTTTGACAGGCTTAGCTACTGCCACGAATGTCAACTAGGTCAATAGCAGTTGCTCTGCTGGCAAGCTATGTGCTAATGCAGCCTAAAGTAAAGTTCCCAACAAATGTAAACTGCAGTATCTTACCATTTGGACAAAATTTAGTGATCACCCTTTTTGGACCTTAGAGTATCTGCTCTTTCTTGTGTTCAAATGCTTTGGTCCTACTGGGCCTCAGTTCCTAGGAATAGACAGATAGATTCTGCAGTATCTTATACCTTATTCCAAGGTAAACCACAGTAACTGAAACAGACACTGTGGTTTGCTTTGACTTTTGTCTGACCAAAACCTGACACTATTAAGGTTATTTGATTTATTTATTTTTTTCCCCCTCATGTTGTGTGTTGGGTCAGATACTGTGATTTAACTCTATAGGGCAGCTGCTAGTTTTTCCTAGTATTTGCAGAGTAGCATATTGTAGCAGAATAACAATTTGCTTATCATTAATTTGACATCTCCACCATGTCCCCATAATGAACTGTTCTGAAAGAAAACCCTGGCCTGTCGCCAGACTTAATTGCCAACACCTGCTATATGGGTTGCCAGTTCATTTGAAACCACTGTACATGATCCCTAAAGACTGAAAGGTTCATTCATTCGGGTTCAAGCAAGTTTTGTAATAATTAAAACCAGGAGATTCTCATCTCGTTGTTAAAGAAGTCTCTGCTTGATCTATTTTCCCCTTCTGTTCCTTCTGTTTTGCTTTTTGCTCCTCTTGACGGTCTCAGGTTTTTCCACTGCATCCTACCTAAAGGTACATGTAAAAACACACCACGGCTCGTCCATGCACCCTTCCTCCACAGCTCATCAGTTCCTAGAGCCTCGTGTCAACGGGCCGCAGATGCACAACGGTGCCCCCTACCACTCAGGACGCCAATACTCAGTGGAAGGCAAGCACGCCTCTGTGTCTCTGCCTCTTGCTCGCTCGCTCACTCTTTTCACCCTGCTGCTAAATACCACATCTGCTTGTGTAAACATTCACTCATTCACTCGGCCCATACTATTGCGCTAATTTATCAATCCAGCTGATTTCCATCATTCTTCTCTCTCATATTACGTGTAGATTTTTATTAAAGATCAGTCATTGTAAAGTATGGTCATTAAAGACCACTTTGGGTATATGCAATCACATGCTTAATGTTTCTGTAGAATGATGGAAATGTGGTCATAACGAGAAGCTCACACAGTGCTGTTCAATCTGAGCTCAGGCTTTTCAGTGGTGGTAATTTTTTTAAGCAGTTGTCAATCTGTTGAATTCAGCTTCATGTGATTTTAATGAATTGTTTGAGGTGGAGGGAAACAACATTGAAAAAGCCATACAAGTTATTTTTCTTCATGCCTGATTCATAATCCATCACATGGACTTAAATCATTTTCCTTATGATTTGGCTCGTTTTGAATTTAGTCAGTTTTCCATTTAGATTTGGAAGTCTGGCTGGAGCATATGAAAAGCCTGTGGTATGGGTTTAAAATTTAAAACGTACTTTTGCGAAACCCTTTATCAAAACTGGGTGGCTGATCAGTATAATGGCTGCTGCATGTGTCTACATGTACTGCTGCAATTTGCTTGTGCTGCCGTGTAAGGCTGCAGTGTTCTGGAGATAATTGGCCAAAATATTAAAAAGATCAGACTTGCAGTCCTACCAGCTTTGTCTAGTATGGAAGGCTGTCTGTCGCTGTATAAGTTAGCATGGCAATGTAATCATATCTGTTGCTTTTTGTAATCTCCATCACATGCTGGCTAAGCGAGCATTTCTAGACAATCAATGCATGTTGTAGTCCAGTATGTGCAAAATCTTAAGGTCATTCTTTGAAGGAATTATTGCTATAGAAATTAGCAGACTGTTGTTGTGTATTGAGGGAATGGGATGATGGCTTCAGGTTTCTTCCATCACTGATAAGCTTTGTGTCCCTGTTGCTGAGTTACATTTTCTTTATGGATGTCCAATATGCATTCTAATGTGCAGTGGTGCAAGTTTTTCATTAGTTTTTATTTAATCAATGAAAAATAATAATGGAATTTTGTCACCAAGCTCTATTCCATGACTAAATGTAGTTAAAAAAAATAAAGTAACCCACCTTTAAAATATATGACCGTATGTTGGCCATACAGGGCACCTGATCTTTATCCTTATATATTGGTATTGTTCAAGCTGATCCCCAGCATCAACCCTATAGAACACATTGTGATAAACTGCAGTACTGACTGCATGCACATAAGACCTCCTTACCGTACATCTCACCTCACAAATTCCCTTTTTGCTGTATGGGCAAATCCTTATAACCACACTTAAATCTAGTGGGAAGCCCTTCTAGAAGAGTGGAGGTTATTATAACAGAAAAGTGGGACTAAATGTGCAGAGGGCTGTTCAGAAAGTACAAATGGGTGTGATATATTCAGGTGTCCTCAAACTTTGACACTGCCCAGCCAAAAAAATAAAAAGGCGCACATGCTCTCATTTTCTTGAACCGTCTTTAGCCTTGATTACAGTGTCAAAAGGCTAACAAGCAAAATAATTTATAATATTACTAATAATAATATAATATTTTAAAAAGATCGATTTAGCTCGAGTAGAAGAAAATTAGTCCTATAGGTTAAAAGTTCTTTTTGTTTATAATTTCATGAGCAGGCTGTTGCTGGTTGTATTTTCTGGATTATGTGTATTTTTGAGACAACAGTCTGTTGCAGTAGTTAATCTATAGAAACCATAGGAAAATTGAAAATCATCGAATTGGAGTGATTACTGCAGTAATCATTTGAGTAGCTTTAGATAAGATACAACAAGAAGCCTGCAGGCTTGGCAGATAATGAAGTACAAAAGATTCATTCAGTAGAGATGTATCAGTCAAGCTATGGTCTGTAAATGAATCCATTTGAAACTGATGTCAATCTGTCTGTATTGACAGTAAGTGTCCACCCAGGCATCTCTGTCTCTCCTTCTGTTTGTACTCCATGTCCTTCTACTTTCCTTCATTGGGGCGGGTTTGTGATGGTGTAGACCTTTGCACCAATCGCCGGATTCTGATGCCCTTTCCTGATGCAGAGGGGTGTTTTCGGGGGTTTTCGGGGCCTGCAATTCTCACTCAACCAGGTCCTCCTTCCCTCGGTGTGCAGCCGGAGCTGTGGGAGCGGCACTGTGGTGGAGCACCATGCCTCCCGTTGCACGCACCTCTCACAGGTCAGTATGAGCAGGCCGGTGAGGGGCGTAGGGCGAGCCTAATACTGCTCACACAACACAGCATGAGAACTGCCTTTCCTTACAGTTCAGTAAATACTATTTTTTTTATGTGGGCAGAGATAGGCGGAGATAGACACAGAGAGATGAACAGAGAGAAAGACTTGTTGGGGGGCGGGGGGGCACACGAAGAGTGAGACACATGGATGCAGGAAGACAGAACAATGCATCAACAGAAACAAATGGATGCACTAGCACGCAAGAAGACAAATTGACCATGAAATAGAGATATGGACATTATAAAATCTGGGAATGAGTGTGGAACAACCTGACATGGTGTTCATAAGTGCAGTCGAGTGTATCAGTACGTCATTGGAGCTGCTTGTCTTCCGAACTGATGTGGCAGGCAGGAAACAGGAGCGTATCCATTAATGCTAATAGTTTAATTATTCTTCACTCTGCTATAGTTTGCAGAGGGTCCAAATTGAGTTTTGATTTTCAGTCACTGTTATGTTTATAAAACCTTCACACTACACAAAATACAGTGCTAGCTATGCACTTCACTGGTAGAATCCCCATAGAAGAGAACTGTACTTATCGACAAGATTAAGTTTTCTTCAAAACTCTTGGCAAACTGTGTGATGCTACATGGACTGTAGCATTGTGCTATCTGCCCTGTGTTATGAAGTGCAAGGCAACTAACACTATTGTGCATACTGTTGATGAAAAAAGCACTATATGATATTCACGTGTTTACAAACGATTTCAACTCGTTCAGTAAGTTAGTAGAGTCTGGGTGTGATAGGCCTTCTACGGGTCTGACTTCGGTAAGGTATTTCTGCGCTAGAACAAATCTTTTCATCTAATTTTAGCGGCAGGCGGCATTCAATATCTAGGATGCTCACAAACGAGTCTGCTGTATTACGGAGAAAATCGATTATACATGTGCGATTTCCCTTTGTACGAAAACTGTTTTGATTGGTTATTCACAGAAGGTACCGATTATTATCCGATTAGTACGCACATGTTCGGCGAAAATAACCAAATATGGACCGTCATTCCCAGGATTCCCCGATTCTTTGCTGCAAATTAGAAGGATTGTTTTGATTGGCTTGTTAGAATTGTTGTCCAATAATACTGCAGCTTTGTAAACAAGTTTGGCTTTGGCTTGCAATCAACGATGGATGCTTCTGCGTGCATTTAGTTACTTTCAGAATGAAATTTGTACTGGAAGGTTACAATTCGAAAGGAGGTGGGAATGGCTAACTTTGTCTGACAATCACGGAGACAAATGGGGAATCTGGCTAAGAAAGCCAGACGTTCCGGGAGTTGCGTATTGTAACTGTTGTTCAAAGATGATCAAGTACGGGTCCAGCGGGAAGAAAAGGCTGAAACGTCACGCTGATGAGCCTAACCACTTAAAAAAACAACAAGACTGTCCAAACAAACCAGGTACTAGAAGTTTGATGATCCTTTACCCGTTTCAAATAAACGTCAAATTTTATACTGAATAGTTTGTTTCACGTGTAAATTTGGGATAAAAATACTAAAGTGACGTTACTCTGGTTCATATTTATCTGAGACTCATTTTCCGTGATGTTTTGACAAGTTCTTTCCCTACATCCATATAGATCTCACAGTGAACTGAATCGATGCAAGACAGGGTTCTAAGCAGAGAGCTGTAACTGCTGCATTTATTAGTGAGCACTGCCTCCCATTCAGTATTGCTGATGACTTAGTAAAGTTAGTAAAGAGACTTGGTGAAGATAAGCCTGCATTAGACAAAACATCACTTTCAAGGTTCAATGTGACGTGGTGTTGCAAAGAGTTTCAGAGATGAAGAGAAGGAAAAGGTCAGAGGAAAAATGGTTTCTCTGAATCCAGATGAGGAGACTATATTATAATAACAACAAAGACAAAATAATTAGCATTCTAATTCAGTTTTATGTGAATGCTTTAAATGATTTGTTGTCAGTAATGGGTCATAACAGAGATATTTTTGTGATCTGTCATAAAAGTTGTTGTATCAGGAAAAGGTGTATTGAGCTCTTATTTTCTAAAATCCAGAAGATTCCGGGGACACACTTGCACACATGTAATTGCTACACCTTTTCTAACTTAGCTTATTTTTTTAGCCATGGCCATTTTTATTTACATATATAAAATTGTTCATGTTCACACATTTTTCTGTTCTTAGTTAATCTACAGGTCTGCCTAATATGAATGCCTAGTTCTCTTTCACTATTGTCATGATCTTCCCGCCTACATGTCATTCGTTTTTCCTCAGAAGGGCAAGAAAATGCTGCAAAATGCCCCCATCAGGATTCTGAAGGGTCGGATACTGCGTTTGGGGACATTTCGAATGGAACGGAGCTCAAATTAGAGCATAAAGCTGAGGATAAAGAGCTTGAGGTGACCTCTGTGATCTTCAACGACCAAGCTGACAGCACAGCAAACGCACCGTGTGGCTCCAAACAGAAGACGGACATGGAGAAGAAGTTTGCATGTGGCTTATGTGGCCAGACCTTCCGCACTAAATCCTACCTCAACAAGCACCAGCAAAGGGTGCATAAGAAACCCAGCGGGACACCATCCAGTCTCGGAGAGCTGGGTTCTCCGTTCTCGCCACAACAGAACATGTCGCTGCTCGAGTCGTTTGGTTTTCAGATTGTCCAGTCAGCTTTTGCCTCATCACTCGTGGACTCTGACTTAGGGAGCAATGCTGTAGGTTTAGGAGACAAGTGAACGCTTGGAGAAGGGGAGACAGATGTTGCTCTTAACAGAAGTTCACAGCTTTGAGGGGAACTGCAGTTCTAAATTTTTATCATCATCATTGTCTTTTGTGTTGCTTACTGCTTACCTTTTATTTAGTTGATTTTCCATTTTTGTTTGCTGGTGGGGCGGAGCAGTGGCGTAGTGGTTAGCACGTTCGCCTCACAGCAAGGAGGTTTTGGTTTCGATTTGGGCTCAGGCCTTTATGTGTGGAGTTTGCATGTTCTCCCCATGATTGTGTGGGTTTCCTCTGGGTACTCTGGTTTCTTCCCACAATCCAAAGACAGCCACATTAGGCTAATTGGCTGTTCCAAATTGCCCCTAGGTGTGGATGTGAGTGTGATTAGTTGTGTGTGTTGCTCTGCAATGGTCTGGTGAGCTGTTCAGGGTGTATCCTGCCTTAGGCCAGTGTTGGCTGAGAGAGGCTCCAGCCTTCCCTAGTAGTAGGATACAGTAGTTTGGTGAGTGAGTGAGGGTTCGCTGGTATGTTTTTCATTCTTGATCACATGAGAGAAGAAGCCAATCATTTATGATGCGACCAGAGTATGTATTACCAAGTCATCCCACAGAACCTATTTCATCTATGTTGATCTCCATTTAGATCATTTTGCGCGGATGCCTGGAACATGATCCTGGGCATTTTCCCCAGGTTCTGAAATTGTTTTAAATTAAATAAGTGATGACTAATTTAAATCTCGTTCCCAAATTCATGGCTGTTAACACCATTTCCACTATTATTTTTCTTTTGTATCATGAATATCTGCAAGATGTATTGTCGTAGTCATGCAAACCGCATATGAGTTATGAATATTTAACAGGGACCAATTTCAGGTATGACTAAGATATTACAAGAGATGAAGAGTATATTTTATTAACTTATTGCTTTTGGTGTCCCATCTCCTTTATGAAATGGTTTATATAAAGTCATTGGTAAACCTTAGATCCGTGCTGTGCTATTTTGTCTTTGAATTATGTGTCTTAGAAGAGTGAGTTTGTGTGTGTGTGTGTGTGTGTGTGTGTGTGTGTGTGTGATCATGACAAAGTGTGGTTGTGTGTGCGCACACATCATGGTCTTTTATTACAAGAATGTAATGTAATCAGAGGGCTTTCGAAAGTTTTTTAAAAATATATATATATCAGGACTTTTTTTTTTTTTTTTTTTTTCTATGAGAGTCCAAACATTCCTGCTTAACTTAAGAATTCCTATTCATGGTGTGTGTATATACTGTTCACATATGTAAGAAATATGTATATAAAAATACTTATATATGGCCAATATTAAGTTTGTTTTTCTATGTAATGGGGCTCTGTATATTTATCTTCTGTGGCCATTATGGTTCAATCCATGCTTGAGTGGAGAAATATGTTTTGATGCAAAAAGGCTGTGTTGTATTCAGTTGGTTTGAGAAAATTCACACTTGTATCTCTTATTATTCTGTAGTGGTGTGTGCTCATTATAAACCTTTTTTTGTGGTATGAATATGCCATCTTTTTTATTTTCATTTTATTTTATTATTTGATCCTTTAGACTAACAATCTAAATATTTTGAGCAAATGTGACTGGGCCGTAATTATGATGATTATTATTATTATTTTGTTAAAGTGTTTTAGGAGATATGCCTGTGCGAGGCCTGCTTTATGTTCTTACACTCTTAAGAACATTTTTGATGGGGAATAATTTTAAGGGTTGTTTGTGTGAGCTTAAACCTTCAGTGTTTTTTGGAGAGTCCGACATAAGAGCATTTTTTTCTGGTCAGACTAGCATCAAAGTAGAACATTTTGTGCAAGCTGAAAACGTCTGCTATAATAAACTTTTCTGTTTGTTGAATCAGTTTTTCTAAGTGTATAGAAGAGCTCTGACATATTTACAAAGTCGGAGTGAAGGTTTCACTGATCATGCCAGTATGATTTTAATAATCGATTCTATTTTCCGTTTATTTATTATTGTTTTTGCAAGATGTGTTTAAATGTTATTTTTCCACTTCATCCCACATTAGTTTGAAAGTGTGTAAGATTTTTTCATTTTTCATGACATCCTTGTTCGGGCCTCAAGTATGAAGAGTAGTATGCAAACCAGCATTCCCTTCATGACCTCCATTTTTAACTGATCCACCAATCCCTCTTGATTTTTACTGTCAAGCTTAATTTCACCTCATTATCTGGAACTATTTACCCCTGCACTCTGTGTGCATTTAACCTTTTATTTTTTGTGAAAGACTGACGGGGCTGTTTGGGACGGTTCTATGATTTAAAATACTGATCTGCCGTCGCTTATGTTTTAGTGGCACATTGTATCACTGGAAATATTGTTTAAGCATTGGTTTATTTGTATTCTGCTTCTGTTTTCATATAACCATGTGTTGCAAAGTGCCTTCCCAGTACTGATTGTGAATGGGTTGGAAAATCTGTCATTATAAGGACCATCTTAAGAATTACCATGTACATAAAGTGATTTGCATTGACACTTTTGTATAAGGACATGCACATAGAAAGAAAATGTACATTTGTATGTATGTTTGTTATTCTATATTTGTCCTCTGATTAAAAAATATTTCTTTGCAATTTCAGTCAAGTATTTCATTGATTTTTGGATATAGGCATACTTTTCTATTGATGGTTTTGTTTTTGTACACTGTTTTTGCGTCTCTGTTAATTTGCTACAGAGATAAGTATAAAATAAAATTGTATTTGGGATGATTTGTGTTGCAGTTCATTTAAAAAAAAAAAAACAAAAAAAAAAACAAACAAAAAAAAAAACCTCATTATACAATATATGTTTCTGATGTCCGTATCTAAACTAACAGGATACTTGGTGGGGGTTTTTTCTTTTCTTTACCACAGTGCTGTTCAGATCTCAAATCAGAGTTTTGTATTAGTTCTTGTGGTAGTTCTAGTAATAACAAACAAACCACATTTCAAATTTAATATGCATGTTTTCTTAAACTTCCACTCATGCTGTAGAACAGGATGGAGGTTGTTAAATGTGTAGAAGTGAACAGCGAAACTCTTTAACCTCTCTTATGTTGGTTGTGTCTTACGTTCATAAACATAATTTTAAAAAAATATATCTGTAGAATACTCAGTGAGCTCACTGCATTTTTATGAATTATTCTACCAGCAATATCAGGTCTATCATGTTCTTCCTTCAATGTTTTTGGATACACTGTATAGTACCAGGAGCCAAGACTGAAGTTATCAAGCAGTTACTGTCTCCAGTACACTTCGTGCCAAAAAGATATGAATATTAGCCTAGCATGAATATCGAAATAAAATGAGCTAGAGAGAACAATATAAGCTCTGTGGAAAAAAGTAAACTCTGCTGCACCAAGTGCAACTAACCTTCCTCATTCATCATTTTCATCACCTTCCGCTTTATCCGGGGTCAGGTCATGGGGGCAGCAGCTTAAGCAGTGAGGTCCAGACATCCTGCAGATATCTCAGATGAGCAAATCTAATTGAAAGGATACATGGTCCAAACAAGTCAATTTTCAGTTGAAACAATTTCTTCTTTTTTTGGCTGCTCCTATTAGAGGTTTCCACAGCAGATCATCCGTCTCCATCTTGCTCTGTCCTCTGCATGCCTCTTCATAACACCAATCACCCTGCATGTACTCCCTCACCACATCCATATATCCTTTCTTTGGCCTTCCTCTTCTCCTTCTACCAGGCATTTCCATCCTCAACATTCTTCTACCAATATACCCCTCTCAATACATCCCAATACACAAACTTACTTCTGTTACACAGTCCTCGTACATATCCTGTACCACCCTCACACACTTCTCTGCCATTCCTCACTTCCTCATACAGTACCACAACACCCTGTTGTACACTTTCTCCAATTCCTCATGCATGAAGTTCAACTCTTTCCATGTACTTCTCCATCAACACTCTTAAAGCAAACATGATTTGGTGTTCTGTGGCATGAAACCATACTGCTGTTTACAGATCCCCACCTCTCCTCTCAGCCTGGATTCCACTACTCTTTCCCATAATTTCATGATGGGACTCATGAACTTTATATCTAAGTAGTTGCTGCAGCTCTGCACATCTCCCTTGTTCTTGAACATCGGTACAAGAACACTTCTCCACTCCTCAGGCATACTCTCATCTTCCAAGATTTTCTTGAACAGTCTGCTATCTAGCCCCCATTGGTATATCATCTGGGCCAACTGCCATTTTCACTCCTCATCTTCTTCATAGCTGCTCTCATTTCATCCTTACTAATCCCTCTCACTTCCTGGATCACTCTCTACACATCCTCCATCTCTCTCTCTCTCTCTCTCTCTCTCTCTCTCTCTCTCTCTCTCTCTCTCTTTCTGTTTTGATTATACATCACCTTCTCAAAATACTCTTTCCACTTTCCCAACACACTCTCCTCACGTGTCAGCACAACGTTTGAGTTATATCTTACCCTGCTCAGTCCCTTTGCCTGGTCAGTAATGATAAGACAACTGAAACAATGTAAAGGATTATAAACTTTCAAGAAGAAGGAAATCCAACAGTGTGTAGTGTGCAAATTATGTTGATTGTTCCTGGCAGGATAATTGTTCACAGTATGCACAAAAAAGCAGTTTTGATTTAATAAAAGTACATATATGACCCATCACATCAAAGTGGGTATTAAGTCGGAAATTATTAAATACTTTGTTGAATTTTAAACACGATGTTCTTCAAAGTTGCATGCTTAAGAGGCTAAAGATTCCTGTCAGGTTTTGGTTAGTTACTCCAAAACTAGACAAATATGCAAAATGAAATTTGGTATCATTTTAAAGGTTAGGATGTCAGCTACAAAATGGTACCACTGACTGAAAATTCATCATTTCCGACTTAATACCCACTTTGCTGTGATGGGTCACATATGTTTCTTGGTTGTTAGCTCATTATATGCACCAGGACAGTAACTAACCCTGGTTTTATAAGTGTATTAACAGAATGAATCTCAGCCAGCCTTGAAAAAAGAAAAAAAAAAAAAAAACAATATACAAAACACTCAGCCTCGAGGTGGATAACTAACAACAGATGATGATGACATTGGGTTCCACTCTTGTTAGCCATGAACAGGAATCTAAGGCTTTCATGGGCAAAGACTCACCCAAGCTGGAAAGGTGTGTATTAGAGAAAAAAATGCACCTGGTCTTTTTCCAGTCTTTACCTGTCTAGTTGTAGTGAGTCTGTTTTTTTTTTTTGCTTACCAATGTTGTATTGTTGAGTGCTTATCTGAGTTACGATAGACTTTCTCTCATTTCAAACCGATCTGAGAACTTTCCAAAATACTCAAACCAACCCATCTGTCAACTGTATTATTGATAAAGTGACTTGTAAAAATCACAGAGATCACTTTTTCTCTATTGTTAAGTTTCATGTGAGCATCAATTAGGATTAAATGCTTTATGAAGCCTTTGGTCCCCATGTTCATGAATGCGCCTTGGGCACCCATGACATCCTTGCTAGTAAATTGGTTGTCATTCTTTGCACCAGTAATTGATAGGTACTGCATACCAGTTTCTTCACCCACTCTAGAACATGCCCTAACACCCAAATGTGGTCCTTCAGGATCAATCAGTTCCATCCTATAGAACCCAAACAATACATAGTCCACATAATGTCTGCAGCCTTCTGATATCACCATGCATTCACCCCTTAAAAGTTAAACACAGTAAACCCCACACAAATAACTGCTATAGAACTCTATTCTACCAATGTGATACTGAGAAAATATGGTAAAATATTACACTACTATTCTAACGTATAAGATGATATTATAATAAAATGAATTAAAAAATATGGTATGTGTAACCCTTTAAGCAGGTGTCCTTGTTACCACAGTCAATGGTGTGGTGGCAAGGTATCAACATCCCTTTGGACATATAGTGTATCACAAGAGACAGATTACCAAGCATTACCTGCCAACAGAAATTTAAGATTGATGGTATTCTTAGCCCAGGTCCTAGTGAACCACTGCTATAATGCATTCCCTGCATATAATGCATTCCCTGATAAAATCTTTAAAGCAACTTTGTAAGATGCTCTGGATAAGAGTGTCTGCCAAATGGAATACTTGTAAATGTAACCAGGTCTGTGACCACTAGGGGGCTCTCAATGACCATAGATTTATAAATTAGGCCATTTTATTATTGTTCACCTTACACACAACACAATATATAGAACTTGATCCCAGTTTAGTATCAGCACTGTATTTTCAAACATATTTACAGTAAATAACATAACTCTGCAGATATACACATAGAATTCTGAATCTTCCCTAAGTCATAACTCCCGAAGTGGATGGGCATGGGCCCAGCCAACAGAGCCCCTGTATGGTCACACAGTGAACACCTCATTGACAACGTGATGCAGTAGTCTACAGTCTAATCTTTTTTTTTTTTTTTTTTTTTTTAGATTAGGGGTAATGACAGTCATGAATTGCAGCGAAAATTAACACACTTTTCTCACACAATTTCCTCATATTTTCTATAATTTTCTGCAAGGTTAAGTAGCGGCATAGTGGGATAGTCTTTAGCACATCACCTCACAGCAAGCAGGCTCTGGGTTTGGGGGCCGGGTTCGACAAGGCCGTTTCTGTGTGGAGTTTGTATGTTCTCCCTGTGCTTGCATGGTTTTCCTCCAGGTATTCTGGTTTCCTTCCACAGTCTAAAGTCATTCACATTAGGCTTACTGGCTGTTCTAGATTGCCCCTAGGTGTGGATGTGAGTGTGAATGGTTGGTACCCCTCTTCGCCCAGAGTTGTCATAGATAGGCTCCAGCCTCCGGGCGATCCAAATGGGATAAAGCAGTTAGGCAAATGAATGAAAGTTTGTACAAATAGCTACTTCAACAGCAACATCAATCCATTCATTATATACATGGTTTATCTGAAAGCATTGTGGGGTAAGCTGGAGCCAATCCCAGCTGACTTTGTTCAAGAGGCAGGGTAAAAAGATTAAATGATTGCCATTGCAGGGCGAACAGAGACAAAGAACCATTTACACTTACATTCATACCACTGGGCAATTTAGAGTAGTCAATTGACCTGTTTGAGGAAGCCTAGTTGAGAAAACTGGAGCACCTGGAGGAAACCTACACAAACATAAACAGAACATGCAAACTCCACACAGAAAGGCCCCATTTGGCCAAAAGGTTTGAACCCAGAACTTTCTTGCTGATAGTGCTACGATACTGCACCACTATGCCCCCCCTGTAAGCACCAAATTATGATAATTTATTAATTTTTTTACATTTATGAGCAAATTTTAATTGGCCAATTTTTTGGGATGAGCATATTTGCCACATGTAGGTAATGTCAGATGAGATGTCACAGCAGTACAATGCATAAACTCATGCAGATATGGACTTGTCTTTTCAGGTAAGGTTCCTTTCAGACATCAGTGTGGGGGAAGGAAAAAAGCAATAAAGAAAAAAGATCTGTGAGTAGCAGTTCTGTGGATAGAAATGCCTTGCTGATTTGATTTGATTAAAGGGGCCCATACACTCCCCAGGCATATGAAATAAACATAAGAACCAGTGTTATCTCATGGAAATAAAATGGAATCAGCTACAATGACTTTCTGAAATCCTTTGCAAGTGTTAATGACCCCTGCACAGGGAGCAATGATTTAAGTAAAATCACCTTTTATATTTCTCTTTGAAATAATATGCATTTTTCTGTTACTTAACACTTGATCTCAGATTTTTCTACTTTATACGAATCGGTGTTACACTGCCAAGTTATCACGCATAAGCAAGTCACATGGTTTTGTCATTGTTATTGTAAACAGACACAGAACCAAAACAAGATGTAAAACAGGTGAATAAGAGATACTAAGCTGGGGTGATTACTGCAGGAAACCTTTGTATTCAGCCAAAATGAACTAATAATAGAAGATAAAACACCTAGGCTACGGTATACACTAGTGAATGGGTACCTTGTAGAGAGAATGGCCAGTCTGGTTTGAGCTGACAGAAAGATCATAATAACTCAGGTCTAACTCAGTAGGTCATATTATCTCCTGTACAAGTGATGAGCAGAAAAGCATCTCAGAATGCATGAGTCAGGTGGGCTACAACAGCAGAAGATCACTTCGGTTTCCACCCTGTTAGCCAAGAACAGAAAGCTGAGGCTGCAGTGTTTCATGAATCTCGGTGATGCTCAGTCTAGACAGTTCATCGGATTTATATCACACCAATGATGACAAGTTGTTGCCGATATTGTACTGTGAAGGAATTTTTTATATCAGGCAAGGTGTTGAAATGGCAATATGATCGTTTATACGCTATCTCCTTTTTTTCTTACATACTGAACCATTTTTGTGGTAAAACCTTATGAAATTTGGCACATACATCAGTGCTTTTGACAGATACACAGACAGAGGCTTGACCCCAGCTGTGGCACTGTGACTCTTATAGTGATTGAGTCTTGTACCTGACATGTAGTTTCACCTATATGTTCCAAATTTAGTCGGCATGTGGATCTCCCCAAGACAAACAAATCTGCCATTAGTCATGCCCAACAGGAAGTAAGGTATTTTGGATTTTTCTGTGTTTTGACATGTGTTTCATTTGATAATATGGTGTTCTGCAAGTAATCAAATCTAGAAGAAATGTCTTGTTAATTATGTCACCTGGTCTCTCCCAGCTTTTATAAAAAATTAAGTGTGATTTGAGATGACTGCACACTGATGAAGGCTTAAAGCTGTTTGTGTCATGATTCCTGCTGAAGTAAATGATTGATCAGAGCCAAAGTTGTGCAGACTTTCTTTGTTTTTCAGTTATTTTTACATGAACCAGTTTACACACCAACCGAAGTGTAGAAAACAGCCTTTGCACTTGTGCTTTAGTCAGAACAAAACTTGTGCTGTTATGTTTTGATTTTAGTTTATTGTAGTCATAGTGCATTCTGACCATGAAATTAATGACTGTGTATGTGAAGGTGGATGTGCATATGAACTAGTTAGAAATGTTTATAAGAGAGTTTTTAAAAAATTGCAAATTTCCAACTGAATAATCCTCAGTGTTAAATTAATAAGATATATGTACATAGAAATTCTGTTGGACACAGAATTATAAAAGATTTCAAAGAATTTAGTCTTAGTGTTTATAGCATATGATCTTTATGAGAGTTTAGAACCAGAAATGACATCAATAACACAAAGGAGATGTTCAGGTGAAAAGGTGATATTAAAATTAATTAATGTTTATTGGTAGTTATTGGAAATAATTTTAATATTCTTTGGTGTATATTAACTACTCATGAGTAATTCATGTCAGAAATAAATACACTGATATCCTATATTGATTGTGAGAAAATTAATTTAATTCTGCAGTATACACTTGTGTATGAGTTGTGTCACAAGATACAACTGCCTAAAAGTAGTTTACTAGACACGTTCACACCTTGTTGATTTCTCATGCAATTTTCAAACTGAGTGTACAGTGTGTGTATGCATATGTGTGTATTATACATTGTATATATAGATCAAGTGCAAGTTTAAGCAAGTGGCTGTCATATTCTACTATTTTTGGATTACAACAATAACAGCAACAACAACAAAAACAACTGTGTTATGACATACAGTATAACAGAAAAGGTGAAATAGTGAGAGTATATTAAAGAGTTTAGAAATAAAAAGGAAATACATCCAAAAGTTTACATTTCTCTTTTCTGTATATAATACACATGTTGTATAATCAAATAACTTGGAACCTGACAAATCCTTACCCTTTACAAAAAACACCAGGCAGGCAAACTTTGGTAGTTTTTATGCGTTCTACAAATATTTTAGACAAATAAATGTTCATATTGTAACATCAGGTCTTTAGGTACGATATATAAATTTGTGAATAAATGTTAAAACATGTCTATTTGATTATATTTGGACAAAAGCTTCTTCTAAGTCTTCAATCAAATCATATCAAATCAAGCTCTTACAATTTGGCAGACAGCTTCATCAGTCTTAAATGTGCAAGAATTCTAAATACATTAAAAAATAGTATGTTAGAGGGCAGTTGAGTGGTACACTTCACCTAGTTGATCCTGAGCCTCTTTACACTTTGGACCCTTCTTCTCTCTTTTGGGGAAGTTAAGCCTGTGGAACTCACTTGTGATCATGGGTAGTGTTTTTCCTTTAGTCTCAGGCAAAACTAGTCTAACATAGAAAGCAGTGAGCAGACAGATGGCACCAAACGGCACAAAGCAGAAATGACCTAGTCCACTCTGTCAGCAACACACAAAAAAGGAAATACATTATGTTTCATCTCATTGGAATTCTATGTATTAACCTTGATGCAGATCATCACCAGGTGTTAATATTCAGGTGTGTGTGCAGAAATACAAAATACTCAGAGAAAATTGCTATATATAAATAGACATGTCTATTTATATATAAATTTATATTACAATTTTTGTCTGTCTTAAAGTAGCAGGTCATGGTGTTTGACTGAGAATCATTACTGGTACAGATTTGACAGTTTCAATATCTACAATTGAAGGGGTCAGAGCAAAAGAGGTTATGTCACATTTTGGGTACAAACATGTTAATGGTACAAAATAACAGCAAAAATGAGAAGTTTTTCAACAACCAGTTAAAATACCTAAAGGCGTGTCCTGCGCAAAGTATACCCAGTGCATGTTCAACCCTAAGGTTTTTGAAAAACTTAACTTTCAGTACCATTACATTACATTAACATTTGTGATTAAAATAAAAACTAACATTTTTTGCAGATGGAGAATGCTACTTCAGCTCAGGAGTAGACACTGGAAAAATATCATTTGTTGAAACGTTGAAAGAATTATGTAGGCCAATTGTGTTTTCTGAAAATATTCTTTGTTAACTTCAAAACTTAGTCAAACTTAGTACACCCACTGAAAATGGTCATAAATTCATACACTCACCACAATGAATGGGAATATCATTCCAATAATGAACATATTAAGCCACATTAAAGAACCAGCGATCATGTACGCAGCAGGGCGAGCTACCTGGCTAAAAATCTCAGCAGGAAGAATTCCAGTCACCCCCGCTGTGGAGAAGAGTATTATTATATTTATACTATATCCATCTATCTATACACACACATATATATACAAATGAAAATACAGTAACATTCATTTATTCATCCATTTTCTGAACTGCTTAATCCTAATTAGGGTCTTGGGGAGTCTGGCGCCCACCTCAGCCGACCCTGGGCGAGGGCAGAGTACACCCAGGACAGCTCGCCAGGCCATCGCAGGGCAGAAACACGCTGATAGCAATGCAGCTACTCTTGACGAAAATCAGCAATGGTTCTTTTACATGCCTCTCACCTTAGACAGTGAGAGACATGGCCGGCCTTTGATAACCCAGTTAGCTGTACTGGGGGGACAGCAGTGACATCCCGTTGATAGTGGGGCTTGAACCCCCAACCTTGGGATCAGTAATCCAGCACCCTACCACCGGGCCACCACTGCCCCAATACAGTAACATAGTCTCAGTAAATTATTTTTATGAATTAATACCTGTCACACTTTTTTGCATTAGGTTTCAGTTAATGTGATAGTCATGCAGTTTCACTTACCTGGTCCAATTCCAAAACTAAGGATGTAGGTGAACACACATATCATGCTCAGGTAAGGCACCCAGTGAACTTCATGCTGGAAGACAATGGCGAATCTCACTCTGTTCAACATAAACTGACTTCAACAATTTGCATCTAATGTAATTCGTACTGTATTCCCTTCTTGCTTTCTTATGGTTGAATAATTAACTACAAACCTTTCAACTTTGAATTTCAACCTGTCACACAAGTTTAGTCCAAGTCAGATACTAAATTTGGGGATGGATTCTACTACTGATGAATTTTAACTAGACTGTATCCCAGCACATAAACGACGGGGCTTGAATTACTCTGAAAGGGTCTATTTCCAATAATGACTGATTCACGCTACATGATTATGACATGCTTACTTAAAAAAAGTGATTTTATTGCTTCTGATAATGACATGCTCCATAGCAATGTACTTTTAACAACAGTGTGATATAGCACCAATTACATACTGCTGGATGGTTGGATTGACCAATCAGAATCTAGGATTCAAATGAGCTGTGTAATAAATCTGAATAACACATACCTGATATGAAAGAGCCACGGTGAAGACTATAGCACAGCCAGTCATGAGCACATAACCTCCCATTAAAAGCAGCCTTCTGCCCTTCCGTTCTATCAACAAGTTCTGAACATTAACACACATACACACACACTTTAACTGTCATATAGACTCAAGACACCAATTAAACAATAAATTCAGCTAATTTATGATAAGTGTGATAAGCCCCTAAATCAGCCAAACGTATATAAACTTCAGTCATCTATTTAACACAAGCCAGAACTTAGCATTGTTGATAAGTAACCTTTCTTTCCAAAGGCCATTTATATAATCTGAGAGTGGGTTAGCTCCTGTTGAACACTTACAGACAGAATGCAGGCGGTGAATTCACATGTACCAGTGCCAATGGCCGCATACTGTAGCTGTTCAGGTGAAATTCCCACTTCGCGAAATACGTAAGAAGCATAGAAATAAATCTGTGTAATGAGAGAATATATATTGTAATATCAGTCATACTGGTTACACATGTAGCTCCATAGACAAAAATATGAAAGAAAAAATCTGGCCCTTTATTCTCTCAGCACTCATAGAGTCACTCATTACTTGGACTGTGGCATACTGTATGTTCAGTTAATTTTCAGTCGCTCGTCTTGGTCCTTACCGCTCACTGATAAACTGAATTACTCTGAATTTCAGAAAATGCATTAATAAGTAAGATACCAGTTTTTAGTTCACAATAACTTACATTGTATGAACTTCACTCTCTCACTCACTCACTCACTCATTTCCCGAACCGCTTATTAAGGTCACAGGGAGGTTGGACCCTATCTCCGCTGACACTGGGCAAAAGTGTGGTGCTCCCTGAACAGCCAGCCAGACCATCACAGGTCACAGACAGACACACTTTGGAGCAGCCATTTAGCCTAATGTGCATGTCTTTGTACTGTGGGATGGTTGTAAATTCATAAATTTCAGCGTTCCCGTATGTTTCAGGACTGATATCTGGTTGTGCAAAACAAATGTGGGTTTACATATGGGAAACATATTATAATAAATAATAATTTTCGCATTTGGTATATGTTTATATGAAGTAGCCCAAATGGAATTGATCTGGGGGGAGCCATACTCACTGAGTCATTTCCACACAATTGCATGGCGCTGCTTATGATGGCGACTGAGATGAGTTGCCAGCGAACAGTGCGGTCAGTGAAGAGCTCCCATGGCCTCTGAGCTCGCCTGCCCTCAGATTCAGCTTGCTCTTGCAGCAGCTCATCCAGCTCCTCTTTCTGTGGCTCACAGCCTCTCAACCGCCACAGTGCTGCCAAATAAGCGCAAAATGGGGAGAGAAAGATCATTATTTGAATGATGATTGCAACAATAATATGCATGTAATGCATGCTGTGGTATTTGAGACACGAAGCACTTTGCAATCTTATTGAAAAACAATCAAATTCAGATCCTGGGTTCGATTCCGAGGCTACAGGCGTTTCTGTATGGAGTTTGCATGTTCTCCCTGTGCTTGCGTGGGTTTCCTCAGGTACTCTGGTTTCCTCCCAGTGTCCAAAAGCATGTACAGTAGGCTGATTTGTGGTTCCAAATTGCCCCTAGGTATGACAGTGAATGTGAATGGTTGTATGTGTGTTGGCCCTGCAATGGCCTGGCGAGCTGTTCCGGGTGTACCCTGCCCTTACCCAGAGTCGGCTGAGATGGGCACCAGCCTCCCTGTGACCCTTATTAGAAAATAAGGATTAATGGATAAATCAAATTTGGGGAGAGAGCAAATAATTCCACCTCATGCCATCTAGTACCACACTACCCTGTCATTGATTATTTTGATCTATTGCAACCCTGCTGTTTTATTCCTTCCATAATATATAATAAAATAGTCACTGATACCCTTTAAGCAGGCGTCCTTATCACCACGATCAATGAGAAGGTAACGGGGGCTCTCTGGGAACCAGGGTAGCGTGAGGAGCTGAATGAAGCCTGGCACAGCATTACTGCCTAACAAGTACTGCCAGCATGTTTCATGACCCAACAACTCCCTGTGCGCGCACACACACACACACACACACACACACACACACACACACACACACACACACACACAAGGAGCCAGACTTATATTAAAATGAGAGTGATGACATTATCAACTTTTATACAGTCACTTTAATGAAATTCATTACCATGTAGTCAGTCAGCATTTGTTTTAGTCCAGCCAGACCCAAATATATACTGTAAATGTTATTTCGTGTATAACTGTTTTGTGGACTAACCTTAAACTTATCACCTGTCCCAGAACCAACCCAAAAGAGGTGAAGACAGAAGAGGACAGGGTCACAGCACCACGTAAATGTTTTGGTGCACTTTCACCAAAATACATTGGTTGTACGTTCACACTGACCCCTGTAACCAGCGCAGTTACAACACAGTACAGTATAGTCAGTGCATTCCCATTTATGTTTTTCAGTGTGTATTGTGTCATTCAGATCTAAATATGCTTAAGCCATAATTAACAGCCATGTATTTAGCTACAACAAATGAACTACAGGTCTGGTTTTTACCTGGTTTCCTTGGGTTCTTATACTAGAATCCTGTTTGCTGAAATCAGCACAGAATTAACACAATGATCCCATCACTGTTATATTTTTTTAAACTAGCTGTGCTATACTGTATGTCACAGTGGATCTTAGACTTACTGACCAACAGAAAATAGCATATGAAAAGCTCAACTCAGTTCCTCCAACCCTCAATACTGATTTGCCTCAAGAATCTGTGCTTTCACTCATGCTTTACTCTTTGCATAATTGACAACACAACAATAGCTGGTTAATATAGATGAGACAGCATTCGGGTAAATGCTGCATCAGCTCCTATCCTCAGCTCAGTCTCCAAATTTTTATCTTGAAGACTGTAGAGATTATCTTGAACTTGAAATGAGCACTCACGTCACCATATTCATTTTCTGAAAATGGAAATAGAAATTTCTAGGTACCTCAAACAGGAATCACACACTGACAAGATCATAACCATCATGATCACAAAAACCTACCAGAATGGCAGTTGAGGGAAATATATTCTATCTCTGGCACTGATGGTACAGTTATACAGTGCTAACATCTCTGTATTCTGTATTCTGTATTCACTGTCTGGTTTGACTTTACTACTTCATGAGAAAAGGCCAGAGTCCAACATATCATTCAACCTGTGGAGATCATTGGCTTTGAATTATTCTCCTTCACCAACCATGTCAGAAGAGCAAGGACAAGAGCAGATATAATTTTCTCACATTCTGCACTTTTTTAACCACTTCCTTCAGAGGTAAAGTAACAGATACTGATATCATAAAGACAGTTTCCTTTCCCTGGCTGTTGCCTGCTCAACATTGAACAAGACTCATTTTATTAACACAAATGAATAAACTACTGAAATAAAGCAATGTATCCTCATAGCTAGTGCAAGTTCTCTCAGACTACAGAATTCATTATTTAAAAGAATAGATTTGTCAAATTACTGAGAATAATAAGTTAAATTACAGTAAATTTATAAATAAAATCTTATTTGGTCAATAAAAAAAATGCCCAAAACAAAAAAAACAAAATTCTTTCTGACACCGATTTTACCTACAGTGATGCCAACTAGAAATCTGGAAATGATGATCATCTCAAATGACTCAGCTTTCCGGCTTGTCACAGCCAGCAGTGAACTGGCCATTACAAAGATATTGTTCAGCAACATAGTCTTCTTCCTTGGGGACAACAACAATAACAACAACAACAACTACAATAAGTCGAATATGTCTTTTGATTTAAAAAATATGTCGTTTAATTAAAAAAAAAACAACAACACAAAAATATAATACACAAGTATCCCAGCTGGGCATAAGGTGGCATAGTGGTTAGCATGTCCGCCTCAAAGCAAGAAAGCCAGGGGTTCAAGTCCCATGCATGTTTAAGGTGTACCTTTGATTTCAAACATATCTCTGATCAGTTTGTCCAAACAATTTTATTTTCCCTCTGACCACTCAACCCACATCTAAAAGGCTAGAGCTTCATCTTTGTGATCACATGCAAATGTCAGTCTGGTAGTTTTTTTTAGCAGTCTAGCAGAATAGGGGCTTCTTCTTTGTTTAAAAGTATTTCAGGCCATAGTTATGAAGGATGCTCTTAATGGTGGATGTACATTCTCTGGAACCTGATGCTTGCAGCTCTTTCATCAGTATCATTGTTGTGGTTTTGGCCTTTTGTAGTCAGCCCTTGTAGTCTCCTTCCTGAAAGGCATCTGTGCAGTCCAAAGATATTTTGATATGTTTTATATTTGCATATACTTGTCGTACATTTCGGTTGGAAACTTCAGGAAAAGCTGGACATCCACAGTTGGTTCAGAGAGGTAAACTCAAGGTGCACAAATAGTTTTCTGAGTTTCTGTTATCTATCTATCTATCTATCTATCTATCTATCTATCTATCTATCTATCTATCTATCTATCTATCTATCTATCTA
>JBCNYH010000006.1:17557679-17580133 GCA_039654325.1 Tandanus tandanus
CTATCTATCTATCTATCTATCTATCTATCTATCTATCTATCTATCTATCTATCTATCTATCTATCTATCTATTTTATCTAATTATGACAAATGACCAGTCAGAAACTTCCACAAGTCACAGTCAATGTAGTGCACATAAACTTGACCTACTGTATTTCTATTAAGCTTCATTAAGTCTGTCTTTACTTGTTTTATGATCACCTCTGACCTAAACCAGCTACATGCCTTGCCAAAAATGCCTTGTAACACTGACTCATTTGCTGAACGGCATAATCTTACTAGGGTCACGGGGAGGCTGGAGCCTATCTCAGCTGACAGTGGGCAAAGGCGGGGTACACCCTGAAAAACACACCAGATAGGAACACACACAACCATTTACACTCACACATAAGGGCAATTGGAACAGCCATTTAGCCTCATGTGCATGCTGTTGGACTGTAAGAGGAGGCCGGAGTAATCCCACGCAAGCACAGAGAGAACATGCAAACTCCACACAAACACCTGAGCCCACGACTACAGCCCAGGTACTTCTTGCTGTGAGTTGAACATGCTAACCACTATGTCGAGTTGTGCCCTCCAATGCAGATAATGAATCCTGAAAGGTCATACCTCCCAAAATGGATGGACATGGGCCCAGCCAACAGAGCTCCTATAAGGGCACCCAATGAGAAGACCGACACTATGAGTGTCCAGATCAGTGTAACCTGATTCACCTGTAAGTGTACCCCCCAGCGCTTCTGAACTGTGTCGTTAACAAAATTCTGAATGTACTGGAGTGACACAGAATACACAGAGGTAATAAATGATACATTGGGTACAAAGAGGTATAGAGGTAAAGACACTCATGTACACATAAAGACATGGTGAACAGAAATATCAAGACAATCCCATGTAAATAAAAGTACACTTTCTCTCCTGCTTACTTACAGCACTGGGTGCATTGATAATGGCGAGGTTGTATCCGTATTGTAATGTTCCCCCAACTGCAGTACAAGACACCATTAAGGCCAGAGTACGAACACTACCCTGCAAGAAAATAAAAGAGCTTGGCAAAACACAAATAAACTTTATGGCATCGCAAACACAAGGAAGAACCTCATAAACCAGCCAAAACAATAGAGAATGAGAATTTCATGTTTAGATTATCTGTGCTATGGATAGACATCCCAGCCTTAGTGTATTCCAGCTCATGCTCCGTAATTCCATGATAGTCTCCAGAGCTACCAAGACATAACCAAGATGTATGGTTACTGAAGGTGAATGAAATAATAAATAATCATGAAAAAATGAACGAATGATCTATAAAATTCTTAAAGCTCACTCACTCATTTGCCAAACCTCTTAATCTGCAGATTAAGGCATGCTGGAGCCTATCTTAGTATCTTAGTAAAGTTTCTAATCATTACCCACATGATCACATAACACCATGGATTAAACATTATTACACTTCTTTTTCTAGTTGTATAGCAACACAGTAGATAATGTTTGATGTTAGAGGATGTGGCCAAATGAAGTAGACTGAATGAATAAGTTTTGACTGTACGTGTGCCTTATAGCGTTTCACAGTAATGCACTGCAGTATTATTTTTCGAGCACTTAGTAAACCAGGTGATATGGTGAGAAACATGATTAACCAATCAGAATAGTGAGTTTTTCCTCTTTCTGTTTGAAAGCGTTCTAGATACACTTTAAGCACAGGGATATCACGGTGAAAACCAGATTTTTTGTAGGAGGAGAAAAAATAGTGTAGAACTGGATTTCTAAGATAAAATGGAATTTTCCAACTTCCATTACTAGCACCTTTATTTTTAGTGAAAATGTCATACACGGAATTTACGATTGTTATTAGTATGGGAAGATTGATTCATGATATACCATTATTTAAATGGTTAAATAACAAAATATATATGTATATAATATCATCCCCTATGAACAAATTTCTGGCTACACCACCAGTTTTTTTTTTAAATTAATCTTTGGTAGCTGTAGTGATTTATGGACATGAAATAAGCTCCTTGTGTGGATGGATGTGTAAAGAGCTTGGAAAAAAATTTACGTGGCAGTGTATAAAGTTTAGCTTATTATAAAGTATATCTACTAGTTATTTCGCAAAGCAACAAGCTGCCCTTGAAAACTCTACAATGTCAATGTAGCACATATTGCGTATAATACATATAAAATCCTGTTGGACTCAAGAGCTCAAGATGTGAGAAATCAATATGCAGATTTGGAGCTAGTATTTCAACTATGCAAATTAAGATGTAACTTTACAGTTAATTCAATATTGCAGGTGTTAATTTAGCATTCTAAATGTTAAATACTATGGGTGTTAATTCAACACTATGAGTTACTATAACATTCATTTGTACACAATACAGAGTGCTGATTTCATGTTTAGATTATCTCTACTATGGATGGATGTTCCATCTCAGGTCCTAGGATAGACTCTTGAGTCAGCAAGAATAACCAGGATATAGAAGCTACTGAACATGAAAAAAATGAGCATGAAAGTATTTACATATTATCCATGGAAGGCATAAATCTAAGGGGTGAAACCTGGCCAGTAAACAGGCTAAATAGAGCAGATAATTTCACGGGATAAGGCATTTTATCATCCTCATGTAGTCACGCACTGCTTGAAATCACTTTTCATCACTTTTCCTCTCACCTTAATCATCACAAAATACCCTCGCAAAAGGGGTGTAAAATGTATAATAACCAGATATTTATTCAACACTATGAGTTATTTCATTACTGGTGAGTTTAATTAATTCTGTAGGCTTTACGTTAAACCTGCCAGTGTTAGTTTGACAATTTAAGGTTTTAATTAATTTAACATTACAGTTTTGCTATTTAAATCTACCTACCTTTTGTTTCTCATGTGCAGTGCTTTTCTGCCCGTGTGAGCTCATGATGTTGGATGTTTATGTGCATGTGCATATGTGTGCACATGAGAGGAAATGCTTATTGTATGCCACGATGTCATAATGAGTAACTTGACAGTTTATCATCCACTCTGGTGCCGTCTAAATGAGTTGTAGAGTGGAACTGACATCTGTCTACTCAATGTGTTACATACAATTTTCTTGAGATATTGTGATGGGAATAAAATGGAAGCTAATGTGTATGTGGACTGTCATCCATTTGGAAAAATGTGCTATTTGTCTCACTGGACTTTTAGAAGTCCACAAAATAACAGAATTTTACAACATATTCAGATTTAAATCTTAAAATAGTATAAATTACAAATAAGTAGAGCGGCACGGTGGAGTAGTGGTTAGCTTGTACGCCTCAAAGCAAGAAGGTACTGGGTTCAATTCCTGAGCTCAAGCATTTCTGTAAGGAGTTTACATTTTCTCTCTGTGCTTGTGTGGGTTTCCTCCAGGTACTCAAGATTCCTCCCACATTCCATAGACATAAATATTAGGCTAATTGGTTGACCCAAATTGCCCATAGGTGTGACTGTGAGTGTAAATAGTGTGTGTGTCAGCTCTGCAGTGGTCTGGCGAGCTGTTTAGGGTGTACCCCGCCTTTTGACCAGTGTCGATTGAGATAGGTATTAGCCTCCCCGCAACCCTAATAGGATTGTGCGGTGTGGCAAATAAGTTAGTGAGTAAGTTAAAAAAAATATCAGGATTAGGATATACTGCTCAGGATCAATCTGATTGGTCCACAATCTGGGGATTTAAAAACATTATCCGGAGTGAGGACACTCACAGTTTGTTGTGGTCACTTGGAGCAGGCAGTGCCGTCATTATCACGCTTTAAAAATTAAAAGTAAAACAAAAACAAAACAAAACATGGTAATATTGTTTTAGTTTACTTTTCTTGTGTTTCATTAAAATTGAATGAGTATAAAGATACCCTGTTACAGAGTGTGGTTTTCTTACCTGTCTGTGTAGTATATACTAAAACTCTGAATGCACTCAGAAGTTGCCATTATATACATAATGCATATCCTTTACTCTGAGAAAGTGGATATTTTCTTGTTTGCCTCTGTAATGGTAATGCTGTAAAAATAAAATATTTAATGTAAATGTAATGTAACTGTAATGGAAAAAAAATAAATATATATTAAACTCGGGGCAGTGATGGCCCGGTGGTAGGGTGCTGGATTACTGATCCCAAGGTCGGGGGTTCAAGCCCCACTATCAACAGGTTCTCACTGCTGTCCCCCCAGTGCAGCTAACTCGGTTATCAAATGCAGGCCATGTCTCTCACTGTCTGTGGTGAGAGGCATGTAAAAGAACCATTGCTGATTTTCATCAAGAGTAGGCTGCATAGCCATCAGCGTGTTTCTGCCCTGCAATGGCCTGGTGAGCTGTCCAGGGTGTACTCTGCCCTCGCCCAAAGTCGGCTGAGATGGGCGCCAGCCTCCCTTCAACCCTAATTAGGATTAAGCGGTTCAGAAAATGAATTAATAAAAAAAAATGTTTTCTCTTTGCTTTGCTTTTTATGTTCCAATGTAATATATACTAAAACAATTATTTGCCATAAACTCAGGAACTATTTAGCGAAATCCATTTCCCCTTCTGCAAATAACTGTTGAATACAGATTAGTAGAAATTAACACTTAACTCCAAGTGTGTTCATTTGCCCCAGTGTACTAGTGTGCTACATGTGTCTTGGAAAAGATGTATGCCTTACACTCCCAGATTCAGTTGCTGAGGAAGGAGGTTTGGCTAGCAAGTGGGAATTATTAAAAAAAAGTTTAAACTCTTATAAGTTCATTACATATAGAATCATCTCGCCTCACAGAAACAGTGAACCAAGAAACGGTATCAAGTGGCCACAAAGGTGTGTAAGGAAAAAAATGTGTATCCTGAATATCATCAGGATACCTTCTTTTGCACATGTGCACACCTCACAAACTTCCAAAAAAAGTCAAAGTTTCAAAGAATATATATATTCATTATAAATGTATTGTCATCATTTCCTAAAATAATTGTATCCTCATGTCTTCTTGATAAGTCCCATTTTCCAATTTTCTAAGAATTTTAGCCACACACAGTCTAATAATATAACTGAAAATGTAGTGAGCAGGAAGTTAAAAGCAGATTTTAGATATAGCCCCTTTAACATGCACTAGTCTATCAGCCTATTTCAACTAAAAACCAAAAGAATCAAAACCAAATTACTGACCATAATATTTTTGCACTGCCTCAGTGAATCTATAGTATTCATATTTTGATTGGATTATCTCTTATTTTTATAAGGGAAAAGAGAGGACTGCTGTTTTTGCCATAATTTTGCATTTCACTGTTAAATGTGAAGCTTCTACTTAAAACGTGTAAAAAGGCAATCCTGAGGTGGTCATTTAAATTTTTATTATTTGGGATTTCTAATTTTACCACACCCCCTGCTGTTCCTTGTTGACTCTTCCATCCTCAACGCAATTCATTCATCCATTTTCTAAGCCGCTTATTCTTAATTAGGGTCGCGGGGAGGCTGGCGCCCATCTCGGCCAACTCTGGGTGAGGGTGGGATACACCCTGAACAGCTCACCAGACCATTACAGAGCAAAACACACAACCATTTACACTCACATTCACATCTAGGGGCAATTTGGAACAGCCAATTAGCCTACTCTGCATGTTTTTGAACTGGGGAGGAAACCGGAGTACCTGAGGAAACCCACGCAAGCACGGGGAGAATATGCAAACTCCACACAGAAACGCACCAGCCCAGGAATCAAACCCAGGACCTTCTTGCTCTGAGGCAGACGTGCTAACCACTGCGACACCGTCAACACAAGATTGTGGTGAGAAATACAACTCTGGACTTAACATTGTGACACTGAATAAATTTACTGAAACAATGCCACAGCAACTGTATGCTGTAATCAAAGCTAAAGACATTTGAACGAGATGGTCCCACTTTTCAATATGTGTAGTTGTATAAGGGGTGTTGGTAAAATAATACTTATTTTTGTTGCATTATGTTTTTGTATTATTTTTAATGTATTTTTATGTTTATTCTATGGTTTATGTTTTCATAGCTCTCATTCTAATAGTCTTCATTCTATTCTGTATTATGTGTATTCTATGCCTTTTTACATACAGCACTTTGGCACAATATCTGTTGTTTTTAAATGTGCTATATAAGCTTGTACAATGCACAAACTTTTTTTTTTTTTTTTGGCAGAGCAGTGTAACTTCTAAAACTCAGCCTGATCTGGTCAAGCAGGCAAATCATGTTAATTTCTTATTATGTTCCTGATTACTTGATTAAACTGGTCAACTTTTTTTTTGTGTAATTGCCTTATTGTTGTAAATTTATCCTCAAAATAATTTTCTTCCGTGTTGCATTAATGTTAATTCAGAAACTGCATAGTGGATAGCATGTCTGCCTCATAGCAAGAAGGTCCGGGGTTCGAGTCCCGGGCTCAGCAAGGGCGTTTCTATGTGGAGTTTGTATGTTCTCCCCATGCTTGCATGGGCTTCCTCCACATACTCCGGTTTCTTCCAACTGTTCAAAGACATACACTTTAACCTAAATGGCTGTTCCAAATTAGCAAGGTATGAGTGTGAATGGTTGTGTGTGTGTTGGCTCATTCTGGTTGGGGTGTACTCTGCCTTCACCCAGAGACGACTGAGCCAGGCTCAAGCTTCCCAGCAACGCTTGTAGGATTAAGCAAATGAATGAATGAATGTTTCCATCCTAGCATGTAACAGCTGGTAAAGCTGGTGTACCAGTTTGACCAGCTCTTCCTGTGTTTTGACAAATATTAACTGGTCAGAATGAACTGGGATTTATTGCAGGGTACAGCCCATGGTAAGAAGTTTCTTTCTCAGCACTTGATGAGATAAAAATGAGACTTGAATGAAGAGGCAGCAAGACTGGAGGACAAGTAGAGATGCTTCTTTGTTCTGATTGGTCGGATGATGTTGTTTCATATTATTTGTTTCCCCTGAATTTCATCCACAGCTTCTTTGTAAAAAATTACTCATAACTCATTAATTCTGATCATCATCGCTCTCTCTCTCTCACACACACATAAACGCGCATACATGCACGCGCGCATAAGTAATCAAGTGCGCGCGCCCTGCGTCACGCGCTAAAATGCCTACAACTGTCTATAGTATTGTTTGTCCGAATTTACTGAGGAAAGTTTCTGTTGCCTGTAAAGAGTCGAGCTGAAGAAATCTCAAGTTCATGTTTAAGTAAATCGCCAGGTGGTTTATTCGAAGGACGCTGACCCACCATTTAATATTCACTGGCATGGAACCGAGTTTAAAGGCAGTTTTATTCGATATTACTCCAGACAAGCAGATATCAGGGCCTTCACTGGTGGACAAACACACTTCCATCCCTAATATCCTTTAACGCAAGACGCAGGGGGACCAGCCTAATAATGATGTACCGAGCTTTGTGGGATACGATATTTCTCCTTAGTGGTGAGTAAATGTTTACTGCAAGTATTTCTGCTGTGTGTGTGTGTGTGAATTCATGTAGGACTGTAGATACAGGGGAGAAGTTCAACTGTTCAGTGAAGAATGCAGGCTATGTTGTCATTTTATTACTAGCAAGTTAATGGCCCAGGTATTACACCACACCCAACCCATGCCCTGTTTCACCTATGGGCTCTCATTATTAGCATGCATAAATTATGATGCATATGTAAGATGAAGTTTCCCAGCCAGTGATTTAAACATAACTAGAAAATGGGGGATCCATTCACTCTTATCGTCTGTTCAAAACACAGCTACATACATGCTGCTCGATGGACATCCATGTTGAACCATTTGATTGATAAGCTCAGGTTGATGCACAGAATTCATATACATGTTCCCCCAAACCTTGACGTGATGTGTAACATTTCTGTGAGTATCCACATATGGTCTCATTCTACTGGGAAATGAAGTTCATTTTGTTCTTGGACATGCTAGTACATGTGAGGGCTGGTGGTATAATGGTTAGGCTGCTGGGCCCATGATTGAGAGGTCGTAAGATCGAATCCCTGTCAGACCCCTGGGCAAGCTTTCCACCACAAGTGTTCCTCTGTCCACCTAGTAGTATAAATGGGTACCAGTAAGATACTGGGAAGGTAACCCGCGATAGACTAGTGTCCCATCCAGGAGGAGGTGAACTCAGTCACTTGATGCTACAGAAAGTGGGATAAGCTCCAGCGTCGTAAGCCAGTAACCAGTGTAAAAATCCCAGCAGACTTTACCTTACATGCTTAGCTGAATTAATCTTTGTACATCTTCGTACCTGGTGAGTATTAGGCAGTATAATCAACTGTGTTTATTTCGTGTTCAAGGGAATAGTTTGAGATGTAAATGGTTCAAACAGGACAACTACTACTACTGGGTCAGCTTCATGTTTTTTGAACTGCATAAGATGAGAATTATTGCTTTTCAGACTTTCAGAATGCATTAACATCACTGATGTCAGTAAAAATTAAAATATCACTTTGGTAAAACTAATCATGGGATATAGTAGCGCAAGCACTAACAATTTTAAATCTCCGCTGTTTGTTTATGGAACACAAATCTCAACAACTCTCTCACGCACTCATTTGTCAAACCGTTTAATCCTACTAGGGTCACAGGGAGGCTGGCGCTTATCTCAAAGGAGGGGTATACCCTGAACAGCTTGTCAGACCATCGCAGGACCCCCTCCCCCGGTTCAGGGTGTACCCCGCCTTTGCCCAGAGTCGGCTGAGATAGTCTACAGCCTCTCCATGACCCTAACAGGATTAAGCAGAATTTAAGCACTGGCAAATGAGTGTGTGTTTCCAGAGGTGAGTAAAATTGTCCTTATTTCTGTTGATGATAATTTTTGTTGTTTTTTACATTGTTGGTTGTCCTGCTGAGATGATGTGTCGAATATTTTGGTGTTTTGTGATTATTTTGTAGGCTGTTTATTTACATACAGCCAAGTGCAGGAAAACTCTACCTTAGCAACAACAACCATGGCGATCACTCCCACCCCAAACACCACTATAACTGCTACCAACATAACAGAAGTGTCAAATACTACTGTTAGAAAAAGTAAGTTCTGCTTTTGTTACTTATGTGTTTTGTGTTTGGTCATGTGAGAAGTGAAGAGATATATGAATTTTACATGAAATGCATAAGTAGGATAACTTGGGGAAAATGACATGGAAGAAGTGTTTCTAGATCCTTAAAGGATAAAACTAGATCATTGAACCGTACCGTTGGTTTACACCGCCATCTATTGGATCACTCAGATGACTCCTGTGCATCTGCATTTTAACACTGTGGGAAAATTATCTTCGAGACCAGCTGCACACAAACCTTAATGCCAAAAGAGAACTCTCAGAAGAAATTTTATATATCAGTAAGGTAATGTGGGGTAACTTGGACACCTGGGTAACTTTGACCTGCTTTTTTTCTGTGTGTCTGAGTAATTTGCTTCAGTAGAACACTCAGTTATCCTTCCTGAGGAACTTCCTAAACAGGTGCTGCCATCTGGTCAGCATGGAAGGCAACAGTTGACTGGTCATTTGATTTTCCTTTACAAAATGGTGGTGTTCATTGGTGCACTAACATGGGTAAAACATGTACAAATGCAAAGATGTTTACCCTTTTTTACCTTACTTGATGTTTGCAAAATGATCCATGTTCTATGTACTGTTCTTATTTTGGTCAAATGTATGGATGATGCATATTACAGTGGTTGTTCTCTGTTTACATCCTGGCTGTAGCGTTCCTAGCAGTCCACTCTCACTTTGCTGACTGTCCTGACTCCCACAGCCATTTCTGCTTCCATGGCACATGCCGCTTTCTCATCATGGAGGAGACACCTGTGTGTGTGTGAGTGTACATGTATATCACCTTACTGTGGTCATACAACTGTGCATCATGAATACCGATCATTCATAACATTACCCTGCTTAATATTGTGTAGATCCCCCTTTTAGCACCAAAATAGCCCTCTCACGTGTCAAGGCATGGACTCTATAAGACCTCTGAAATTATGCTGTGGTATCTAGCATTAAGGCATTAGCAACACATCCTTTAAGACCTGTTAGTTGTCTCCATGGGTCGGACTTGTTTGTCCAGCATATTCCACAGACACTCAATCAAGTTAATATCTGAAGAATTTGGAAGCATCTTGAACTCCTTGTCATATTCCTCAAACAATTTTTGAACAATGTTTGGTGTTTTGAGGTGCAAAGAGGCCACTGGTATATTGAAATACTGTTACGTATGGTAGATATTATTTACCCCTGTCCCTTTGTCCTTATTCCAACACAACAACTTTCAGAACTGACTGTTCTTTATACTTCTTTATATGTCCCACCCCTTGATGGTTACCACTGTAAAGAGGTAATATTATTACATTTACACCCACTGGATATGAGCAGTCATGTTCTCTGATCAGCTCTTTTGTTGGATATCAGCTCATGTACAGTGAATAAAGGAAAAACAAAATGGTGAAGCAATTAGCCAAACCAGTGGAAGATAAAATAAATTACAATATAGAACAGTGCTTTATTGGGTAATCCCAAAATAGGCTTTCCATATTTAATTTATAGTCAATACATGAATGTAAAATAAAAAATATAAGATAAAATTTACATTCAATACAATAATTTACAAATTTACTCTAGAAATTCTCTATTTAAAAACAAACTCCAATAAAACATTATAAAAGCAACACAATTAAAAATGACTGTATTTGATGGTAAGAACATATTTTTGTGTCGTCTGCCAGTGAACCTGGAGTGAAATATGGAGATCACTGTGTGTCGCCCTTGGCAGTTACTTCTACTAGGCAGAGTACTTGTGCCTGTTGATATTTGGGATTTCTCCTGATAACACTTGTTCAGGTTAATCAGTGCACGTGTCACCATAATCCATTTGTGCTTGGAGGAGGTACGTTGCATGCTGACTGACCCTCTAGTTTCTGTAGTAAAACATTTTTGGGGGTTACCCATACTTGTCATCTTTTTCTTGTCATTGTTAATCTGCAACTCCTACTACATCTATGAATGTGAATAAATTGCATTTAAAATGATTTTTTCAAGTGAGACAGTATAAGACTGAAAAACTGCCCTTTTTATTGGAACATATAAAACCATGTCCGCAAAACGACTGATGTTGAAATTAGTCAGGGAAGCAAGATTGTCATTCTCCAGATAGGAAAAACTTCAGAATATATTTTTATGGCAAACTAATTTTCACCAAAAAATCAGCACCAATACTGTGCTTTGCCCCATTGAGTTTTAAAAAATGTGTGAATGTTTCAATTTGCTTTTGCTTTTCATTTCTTTTTTGGTTTTCATAATTATTCTTGCTATGAACAGATATGTTCTCATTCTCTGTGTTTGCATAAATGTAATCTGTGTGAGAAGCCACAAGGCCACTACTGATCCCTGCTTAGGAGATAAATCAAACAAGATGTTTTCTATTATAGGCAGTCCAGAATTCATAAAAAACAAACAAACATAAAAGTGTTAAGTGTAAGACTAGAGAAATTCGGCCAGCAGTTAATTAAAAATCCCCTGACCCATGAAGTTGTGGAAAGGTTATATGAAGCCTGGCCAAGGCAAACTTTTTTACATCGAGCAGAAGGGTCATAAAAACCAGAAGAGAGGTTCACCACAATCTCTTTTAAATTTTATAAAATCCCTGTGTCTTGTGAAGAGTACTTTGAGTTTTACAGAAAGAAAATTGGAACCAATTTACCGACAAACAAAGCATAGAGTGAGGGCTGTATGACAGATGATTCTTTGGACAGCTCACCTTTATGCCTTTATCTGAGTCTGAAGAGTGCACATGACCACTGGTTTGCTGTGGAAAAAAAAAAAATTGATAAGTATCAGTTTCGAAAGGGAGGGAGGGCATGTGGCCACTGTCACACTTTAAAAATGTGTTTTTAAAAACACTTTAAAAACAAGATCTTGTTTTAGTTTGCATTTCATATCAGAAAATGAGGATAAAAATTCAAAATGCCTTCCCCAAAAAAAAAAAAAAGTAAAAAATGAAGAAATCTGTGGCCTTTGAGTTTTTTGCATTTTTTTCAAGGTAAAACAGACTGAATTTCAGAAAATGTCATCATGGAGCATGTGTGACCATTGTGATGATGGAAAAATTGAAAAATGCAAAGGCCACAGATTTCTTCTAAAAATAAATAAAAATAAAATGAGTTATTTAATGCTTTATTTTATATTTTTTCAAAGTGTGAAGCTTTAAAAATAAAAATATAATCCATAAACACATCATTTTAATTTGCTTTTCTTATGTTCCTGTGTAGTATACATTAATCAATTATATGAAAAAATAACATTCTATATAGACGTTTGGGCAGCATTTATAGGTTCTATGTATAGTAAGAAGGAATATGGGTAATTAATCATTTGACTAATGAAAAGCCAATGTATTTAGCAGAGATATAAAGTATATTAGCATACGTTAGCTAAGCAATACTTTGTAAGTAGTGGGAATAATGAAACTTGGATTTCAACTGGACATCTACTGATGGTGTTTAATAATGAATTTTTTTTTTGTAACAAATAAAACTGGGCAAAAAGTTTTTTGCCCTTATACTGAGGTCACATAGAAAGCAAAATGAGTAATCTGGTTCCACAGTAACTCTGACAAACTAGTGTGAAACTATGGCTGACTCATGGACTCAACTCCTCAGTATACTCAAAATATCTCAGTAAGCTGTCTGTGTCAGGACAACTGTGTCTTGTTTTTCACTAAATGAGTGACTACTGATTTAATACACAGGTAAAGATTGGTTTAAAAAGCACAAATGTATCACAGTCATGTGCATACATATAGATGATGCCTCTGCATTTAAAAGACATGAATAATCATCAGAGATGGTTGACACTACGTGGGGAAATTTGTCAATTAATAATTGATAGATTTTATGTTTAAGTAGATTATTCCAAAATTTCATAAAAATAATATGTAAATAATAAACAGTTGCTGATAGAACTTTTGTGATTTTTTGTGTGATACTACAATCTTTTGCTGGGCAGTTTCAGTTCAGTTTACCTCACACATGTCACCCGATCTGGCAAAATGAGTTGGAATTTGCAAGAACCACTTTGGAGATACAGGCCAAAATGCATTGTAATGCATTAAAATATATATTTTTCATTTTTTTCTCTGTTTTGATAGATTAACTATTAATCTATCATTTCCCGAAGTTTAATAGCAAGAAACATATACAGTAACTAAACGGACCATTTAGCAAAGGGTTCTACTTCTAAACTTGGCAGAAAAGACCAGGAAATATAAAGAAGGCCAGCAAAATTAGAATTTTCGTTTCTCGTCACCGCCCACATGCTTTTGGTGAAAAAGTTCACAGAAGGGTGGTTTCAAATTATAATATGCACAGAGTACATGGGAAGCTGCATATGCCATATCAATTTTCATTCATTCATTCATTTATCTAAAATACTTTTCTTGAAATAGCAATTTGAAAGTGGCTCCTCAGAAAATGCTGCTCAAAAAGTGTCATAACTCAGTTGCTAAAATATTTTCTTGTGACAAAACTATTGAGAGTATAGAGCTAAAATTAGAGACTTTTCCCATTAGGAAGTATATAAACTTTATTGAATTATTTTTAGCCAAATCTGAGACGGTCGAGTGGAACCCACTCGATTAGGTTTAAAACTATGCCAGCAGTAATTTTCAAAAGTAACACGGTGAGTAGTTTCTCATTTCCTAAATAATCATGTTGGCAGACATATCGTGTGGTCATGGAAAATCTGTTACTGTGTTTTAGAAGGGTCAAATTATTGGCCTGCATCATGCAAAGAAAACAACTAAGGAGATTACTGGAATGGGGTTAAGAACTATCCAATGCATTAATAAGATCTGAACCATCAGCTTAACAGAAAAAAAAAATGTAACTGAAAGTTACTAAAGTCTTGACTGGTTGTAATGGACAGCAGGACACATGGCTATATTTAATAGTAAAAGTAACAGCATTTCCACATCCAGATTTATCCTATTCCAGAGCGATGGGTGCATCAGGGTAAGAAGGGAGGATATGAAACAATGTACCCATCATGAATAGTGGTCACTGTACCCCTGGAAGCAGTGTTATGATCTCTATTACATCAGTTGGTCAGGCTCAGGCTCAGCAACCTTATGTGGCAATAAAATGATGCCTGCTATCTGTTTTTCTGTCCTCAAGGTATGAGCATAACATTTGGGCTCAGTTTGTCAGAGTGTTTGAGGGAGCATGAGATCATTTTCACACATTAATTGGCACAACAGATTCCTGACCTTAACCTCAATAAAAGTCTTATGGATGTGCTGGAGAACATTTCTATGCATTATTTTAACTCTCCTGTCATCAAAAGAGCTCAGCAAAACAATAAGGCAACTTAGAATAAACATTTGTGTGTGTGTGTGTTTGTGTGTGTGCGCGCTACATGTTTATAGCCAGGTAGCGTATATAAATTACAAAAACCAGCATGTTTGAATAGTTATTTCCCTGTGTTTGAATACTACTTTATTTGTGAAAGAGCTCGGTTTTTTTGGGGATTTTACTTTTAATACATTTTTAATACTTACTTTATTCCTTGATTTGTGTTTTGTATTTATTTTGGTGTAGGTGCCATTCAGGCTTCATAGGTGTGCGTTGTGAGCATGCAGACCTGTTGGCAGTGGTGGCAACCAACCAAAGGCAGCAGACAATGGCCACCATATTGATGCTGGGCATATTGGGCAGTATCCTGGTTGTGCTGCTTTGCACCATAATAAAGTATGGAGTATGCTTGGGGTACTCGATAATATTTGTTAACTTTTTTTTTTCGGGCACTATATGTATATAATATATATGTGTATGTACTATATCCTTTATGTACTGTGTACACAAAGTGCCTTCATTCCCCTGCTAGCAGAGAATAAGGCCATCAAACTCAAAACGGCACAAGAGAAGTAAACTGAGTGAGATTTAAGGCCATCTAATGTCTCTACAGCTGTTGGTGGAGGCGGAGCAGATGTAGAAAAGGACCTCTGCATTCCAGTTTGTCCAAAAATCCAAATGGCATTGTAAAGAGTGGGACAGCCTGCTGTCACTCAGAAACAGGTATTACTAAAGCTTTTGCTGAATTGAGCCAATTCAAAAGTGGTGAAAGGGGTGTTTGATGAAGCTCCTATAATGCATAGGCACACAGGGATTCCACACTCCTATTCACGTTTCTTCTGACAGTGATTTACAGATTTTACTTGCAGGATTAGAGGATTTAACTTGCAGGATTTAAAGTTTTAATGTCATTGGGTTGGCACAAGGAAATTCTGTTCATGATATCCCAAGTCGATGCCTTAAAATTAAACTAAAATAAATAGTCTCTTCTTTTACTCATAATACTTGTATTTACTAATTTATATTGAAAAATGTTTTAGATAGTCTTTACAAATGATGTTGAGGCTCTTTAAGTTTCTGTGTAGAATAATTATTTTTGTGAAAGAAATGGAATAATTAGGCCACTGGACATGGAATTTAGGGAATTTGGTCAGATAGCTGCAGGAGTAAAATCATTGCTGGCTCGGTAACAGTGTGTCTTGTTAGTGGACCCGACAAACATTTAATCTGATTTGTTAACAGGACGGTTGCACATATTTTCTCATCCTTGTCATACAATTGTGAAACAGAAACTGGGACAGAACTTGAACAGTGATGCCCTTATGTATTTTCAGTTGTGTTTGACAGTTATTTGAATTATTATTATTTTTGTTTTTGCATGAATACTTAGTCTTACCATCTGAAAATGTTCTATGTATTCAGGGTAACTTAGTGGAATTCACAGCGTTGCCTTATAATTATTCTTTTTATTGTTATTTATTTATTTTTCCCAAATAAATGAGTTTATCTGTACTTTTTCTGCAGCGGTTTGAAACAGTTCCACTATTGTGCTCTTGGTGTGAACATCTGTTCTCCATTTTGCCACCTGAAGCCCTATGGATTATCCCTGGATGAACCAACTGAATAATGAGGATGAGGATCAAATCAGATAAGGATCCAGAACTTAATACTAAGTGGAATTAAACTTATCCATTAAGTTTTATTTATTTGCGGAAATGATGGATTGAAAAATGAATGATTTCCAGCACCAATATTGATGTTCTGGACTCTGGACTTTCATACTGTTGTGTTGGAACAGATTACAAGCATGAAGAGCCAGTCAGATTTAGGAATTTGTGATGAAAAGCCCTGCAGTTAAGAAGTAACAGAGTAGTGCTTAAGGCCTGCACAGCTGGATGTGGGAAAAAGTAAGAAAAAAATTCGTGCATTAATGCACTTGGTGCTTGGACATTCACGAGACAATTAGTTCTAGGCCCATTTTTACACGAGAAATCGACACCATGATAAGAGGATGATGAGAAGAATAGTTTCATTTTTCAAATCCCATAAAAGTTTGGATAAAATTAATAAGATGCTTATGGCTACCAAAAGATATAGTACTTGTCGAAAGTTTGGATACACATACTTGTAGAAAGATTTTGCGCATTAGGATTAAAATAACAATAAACAATAATAAAAATCCAAACTATGAAATAGTACACAAAATTTTACAAGGAACAAAAAAAAAAAAACACTATTCAAAGAATTATTAAAAACTTCATGAGCTTTCTGATGAGTTGGGTTACTATCGAAGAGTTCCCAGGTATACTGAGCACTTACTGGCTGTAGTTTCTAAGCTGAACTATTTATTTTTGCAGTTGAAACAAATTTCAGTCATATACCTTTAGATATCTTAAGATTATCAAGAACAGTTATATGTATCCAAACTTTTGGTGTGTGGTGTACATGAGAGTTTTAAATGTTTTAGTCTTTCAGAGGTGTCACACACAAATAATTGTTCCAGAAATATATTAATAGTCTTAGATATCTTGAATCTTAAACTATGAAAATCTTGAAGAAAATGTGCCCACAAGATTTTTAGAGTATATTTCAAATATAATAAGAATTAACCATTAATGACAGGCTTTTGAGGAAAACACTTGGGTCTTAGTGTCCTGGGGTATATTTTATGCTTATGTTGTGTATTATTATTATTGCACTTGAGATATTCTTATTCACAGATTCCATTTAATAACATAAGTATGCATACTCACCCCACACACCCTTGAGTTGAGCTTTCTCCTGTTCTTGATAGTGGAGAGGTCATTGTTACAAGGTTTTTGACAACACTGTATAACTTCTAAAATCAGAATCGCAGCACTTATTGTTTTGGCAGAAATTGGATTAATGATTGGACGTTTGGGTGTGCACAAGTGTGTTTGGGTGTGCACGTTCACTTTACACTGGACACTGCTATCGTGATTGACAACATTTTGCAAATCCGCACTCTTACCTGATACCGTACCTTACCCTTTTGGAAACAATAAATTAGGCAATGGCTCTTTTCTGGGAAACAAAATCTAAAACAGGCCCAGTTCTTAGTGGGACCTGATAATTAAAAAAAAGTATTATTATTATTATTATTAGAGTGTGAAGATATAATTGCGATAAATCCACAAAATTCACCTCACATTGCACTATGTTAATATTCACTTCTACACAGTCCACCCACATGCTCACACTCAACTATGCATACACATATAGACAGCTGTGATGGCTTTGTTTAATTGAAAGCTCGTTACTCTTTATTGCAAATCTATTCAAAAAATTTTAGACTCTGAATTTTAGAATGTTTTAAGCCTTGTTTAACATTGTGTATGTTGCCGTATTGACCCTCAAGCCATTTGTCATTGCTCTTAAGTAAATGTATGATAACTGGGTGCATCCAAATACAGGTGAAACCCTGATACAGTGTGAAGTTTCATTCATTTATCAGCTTTTACTGAACCCTAAAACTGCCCATTCAAACAGCAGATGCATACAGTCCTGCTTTATACACAAAATATTCCTAAATTATAAATGATTAGCACTAAATAATGTAATTTGTGAAAAAATGAAATAATTAGGCAACTGGATGTGGACTTTTAGGAATTTGGTTGGATAGCTGCAGGAGTAATTATTACAAAGGGATGTCTACAAATATAATTGTAGTTGTAATAGTTCACAGTTTTAGGGGAAAGTTGATTGAATAATTCTTTATCCAAATGACTGAGGGAGAGAGCTTTGCTGGCATTGAGCACTTTATATAAAGGGCTTCACTAAAAACCTGATATTGCACTGGCAAACTTCTTGAACTGACTTGATTTATTAACTGGAGAAAAAAAAAAAATCGTGAAAATATAAATAAAAGAAGAAAAATGTTATTTATTCACATGAGAGGGAAATAAATTGAATTGAAGGGTGCGAGCAAATATTTGTGCTATATGTACGATTGTGATCCCATTACTTCTACTCTGTGACCGGAATCTATTTGACAACATTTATTTCATCATTTAAATCTTTATTGTTTAACACATTCATTTTTGTTATTAAGGATTAGAAAAAGAAACCTGTACTTGTCATGGTATGTTCATATATCAGTGTTAAAATGTTTTTTGTGTTTGTTTTTTTGTCCTCTCTATGTAAAAACACATAATGCTGTCAACTACTGTCAATGTTTCTTTTATATATGAATTATGCAGTGCTAAAATATCTGAATATAAAATTGCATCTTACACATTTATTTGATCCTAGATACAAGATTATAAATACTGAATCCTGAATAGTGCTTGAGGTCTTCATTGATTTACATGGATGTAGGCAGAAAAACAGTTGTTACCACATTATATTTAGTTCTGTATTTCTATATTTATTTCTTTATGTATACCCTTTTCACCCCCCCCCCCCCCAAAAAAAAAAGTTCAAATGTTGAAAGACTTTGTGTGTATGTGTGTGTTTTTTTTTATTTTTTAATATAAAGTAATTTCTTTGACCTTCACCTCCAATTTTAGGTTCTTTCAGTTTAGAAGCATCGAGCTCTGGTCCTGGCTGTACACAGCCCTACTGAGTATATCTAGTATGTTTATGGAGTTACAGTGTAATTCAGCGCTGTTGCTTTATCCCTATTTTAGACCTTTACTTGGCTAAGAAGTATTTTCAACTTTTTCTTGCTTTGCTCTGTTCCCTTTCTAAAATGTTCACCTTTTTAACATCTGTCTGCTTATTGCCTTCAAGCAGTGTATATTTTAATCACCAACACACTGGAGCAACGAACATTTCGCAGGAAGAATTTTCCCCTCTGCCAGAGGTAACACTTTCTATTTTGTTATTTAACATGTTCCATGAATATTGGGTTAGTTAGTTGCTCTGCTTTTGCCTTATCCCAGGTTATCACCCACATGACACAGACTTTTTGCTTGTTTTTCTCTGAGTCATTTGAATGCATCTATCCATTATTTACACCACGTATCTGTCAGGGTATTAGAGAACCTGGACCCAATCCAAGCTGACATCATGGGAGGGGGTGCACCCTGAAGAGATTGCTAGCCTATTGCAGGATTAAGACAGAGACAAGCAACAATTCACTCACATTCATAGTTATGGGCAATTTAGAGTGGCCAGGTAACCTAATGTACAAGTTCCTGGACAGTAGAAGAAAACCAGCGTGCTTGGAAGAAAGCCATGCAGGCACAAGTTGAAGATGCAAACTCCACACAGAAAGGCCCCAGTCAGCCCTGAGGTTAGGACCCAGAACCATCTTGCTTTAGTCTTAATCGTGATTTCAACTTGTGCTTGTTAGTTTCCTGTGTGTGTTGTATTTTTAAACCTGTTTTCCTCGACCTCACTCTCTTTTTATTCTTTATGCACCATCCTACTGTCATTACACCCCATCAGTGAAAGACAAGTGCTAGAGCCTAACAAGCTCTACTGTTGTAGCTCTTCTTGCCACCCGAATTGTACTTCTTTATCCTGATGCTCTCATTCTGCTTGAAGCTTTTTGCATTTGTGCCTCACCTTCTGCTACTCTGTCTCGTTCCACAGACTTTCCAAAAGTGGTTTATGTGAGTTTAGTGGGTATATATACCCTTTTATTGATAATCTCACCCTGAAAATGTTAACATGCACCTAACAACTGATGCTGTGATCATTAATATCATATGTCCTGTACTCATCACTAGACACCTAATCACTATTTTTTTCTAACTGAATATTCTTTCAACACACTACGGTTTACCTCTACTCATCTACAGTTGTATACTGTAATGATTAAACTTGTACAATCTGGTGTGTCCCAGATCCATCTCAGTGTTTCTTCCTCATGTCATGTCTGGGAGTTTTCCTTGCCATTGTTGTCTCTGGCTTGAACATTCAGAATATAAATCTGCTTTGCACCAGTGTGTACAAATAAAATCAAAATGAATTAAAGGAATCCGAGGCTTTGCACATGCTTGGTTCTGTTTCAGTGCTTTTTAATGCAGGTCCTCATTTGAATGATCAACAAAACACTTTTTACATTTTTACATGCTAACCCCTTCCTAAAAGATTATATATATATATATATATATATTTGGTTTTATGCAATAAAAACCACAATTTGTGATTTGGTAATTCAAATGAAAGGTTATTTATCTGACAAAAGTTCATAGAAAAAAGTTCCAATGTTTTTACTGATGAGGTTCTTTTCATTTTGTATAAGTTCAGATCGTTAAAATAAAATTGAAGAAAAGCTTACAGAATATTCAAGTAAGAGGTAAATTAATTGGTAGCAGCTGAAGTTGTATGATTGGGTATAACAGTATCATTCACCAAAGGCTCGTCACAGGTAAATATGGGTCATGCTCACTGCTTGTGCCAAAATTTGTGAGAGAATTATTAGCCAGTTCAAAATAAACATCTCTCAAAGCAAGATTGCCAAGAATTTAAAAATCTTTCCAAATATATGGTATATCGAGCCCTAAGGTGCCACTGCCTTTGAGACTGACTATATTCACATGAGCTCTGGAGTGCTTGGGAAAACCATAGTCACCACATGAACACCATCTGTTGCGGCATCCAGATATGCAACCTGAAATCGTATTATGCAGGGAGGAAGCCATATATCAATTCTATGCAGAAATGCTGCCGAGTTCTTTGGGCCTGAGCTGATCACATGGAACCAAGTGCTGTGGTCAGATGAGTCCACATTTTATTATTTTTTAGAGGATGCCAATTTTCCTGTGCCAAAGATGAAAATGACTATTCAAATTATCAGCAAAAATTGCAAATACTAGCATCTGCGATGTTTCTGACATGACCACTGACGTGGAGGCGTATATTGGGATTTTAGAGAGCTATATATTGCCATCAAGGCAACATTGCTTCTTGGGAAGTCCATACTTGCTTCAGCAGGATAATTCCAGGCCTCATTCTGCATGAGCTATAAAAGTGTGACTTCATAGTGTGTTTGACTGGCCTGCTGCAGGTCCATATCTGTCTCCTCTTAAAATATATGGCACATCATGGACAAGACTGCTGTGCAGATGAACTATCAAACAAGAAAGGACAAAAATTCCAATTAAAAAAACTACAACAATTAACACCCTCAGTTTCCAAATTCACATTCATCACCAATTAAAACAGTTATGTTTTCATTGCATTTTGGAAATATATCCTGACTTTTTAGGAAATGGGGATGGTATGTGGAAGCTGTGGGAATATTTTTCTCATAAATATTAGCAAACATTTAGGACTTTCTATCTCAAAAATAAAATAGCAGCCAAGCCAAGTAACAAACTGTTTTAATCAGTTTCCTGTAAAAGTAAGGCTGGTAGCTGATCTAGGCTCTGTAGTCGATGCTGTGGGGGAATATCCAGATGTTTCTGGACTCCATGTCTATCTAGCAGGTAACCTCGAATACCTAATGACCGAGAAGTGAGGTAGTCATTTATGTAGTGGTCCCCAACATGGACTACATGCTTGGCAGGCACCCCAGACTTTCGCAGGGCTTGTGCAAAAATGTCTGGGTCTGGTTTAGCTGCAGCAGCCTCTTCTGAAGTCAGCAGAAATGCAAAATGGTTTCTGAGTCCACATCCTTGAAGGATTCCTTCTAGACGCCTGTCAAAGTTGGATACTACGCCCTGCTTCATTCCCAGAGCTGCACAGGATTTTAGGGTGGAAGCTGAGTCTGGGAACACCTGAAGGAAAAAAAGAGAGAATTGCTACTTTTGGTCAAAGTTGCACACACTAATATTTTTAGGACCACCTTTAGCCTTGATTACAGTGCATAATCACCATGGCATTGTTTTGATAAACTTTAGCGCCTTCCCAACATCTATTTCCATCCAGCGTTGGGTTTATTTTTCAGTGACATCTAGAATTGATGACGGGAAAATTAAACCACTCCATCAATTCTTCTCCAGCACATCCCAAAGGGGTGTAGGGTTGAGGTCAGGAGTCTGTGGTGCCAGTTCGTGTGTGAAAATTATTCCTCATGCTCTGCAAACCACTGGTTAACTGTGAGCTGCAATTTTATATCTTAGCCATGAGTGAAGAAAAGGGTTCATCGATGGGATAACCAGGGGCCTCATGTACAAAGACTTGCGTGGAATTCTTACTGAAAAATGGCGTACGCTTAAATCCAGAAAACGTCG
>JBCNYH010000006.1:17668354-17679326 GCA_039654325.1 Tandanus tandanus
AGAGGGAGAGAGAGAGAGAGAGAGAGAGAGAGAGAGAGAGAGAGAGAGAGAGAGAGAGAGAGAGAGAGAGAGAGTGATACTCACACATGGACAATATGCCGCCCAGTGGAATAAGCCAGTGTTTGAGTGTCAGAAGCATGACTAAGTGTGCATTTTGTGTTTTTTAATTTAGACTTTAAGTACTTCAATGTTTTTCCTCTTTGAACAACGGCTTGTTTTACCCCATGCTTCCTATATACTGCCATAATATGTCTAATAGTTAAGCGTTCGCCCTGATGACTTATTTTATTTAATTTTTTTGCTTTGCGAAGCTGAAATAGTGATCTTTCTTCAGGTGTGTGCTAAAATATATAATGTCTATGCCTTAAACCTTACTACATACTTCACAAAGTAGTTTTTTATATGGACCTTGAGGGCAGTTCTAATTCAACAAGGCACAGCCTGCCAGTCCATTGTAGGGCACTATACATGGTACAAACATTTGCATGCTCAATCACACACCTGATTTGATATGTTGTTGGATATTCAAATGCAATCAGCAGCATTATTAACAAACAAATATTTGTAATTTTTGAGAAGTTGATTTTCAAGTAATGAACAAGAGAGTCCTCATTGTAATATGTTCACATTGAAGAGGAATGAAATTCAGCAGGAGTAAGACAGTACATGTGCGTGAATGAGTGGGAGTGTGACGGAACAGTGCAGCTGCAAGAAATTGAGGTGATGAAAGTAGAGGAATTCAAATACGTGGGGTCAACTATCGAAGGTAATCGAGAGTGTGGTAGAGAAGTGAGACAGAGAGAGCAGGCAGGGTGGAATGGGTGATGAAGAGTGGCTGGAGTGATTTGTGATAGAAGGGTATCTGCAAGATTGAAGGGAAATGTTTATAAGACAGCAGTGAGGCCAGCTATGCTCTACAGTTTCAAGATGGTAGCGCTGACTAAAAGACAGGAGACCGAGCTGGAAGTGGCAGCGATGAAGACGCTGCGATTTTCTCTAGAAGTGACAAGAATGGATAGATTTAGATACAAATATGTTAAAGGGACAGCAACGTTTGCGTTTGAGTAGAATGGTTTGAGTGTTTGGGGATAAACTCAGAGAGGCCAGACTGAGATGGTTTGGGCATGTGCAGATGAGGGAGGAAGAGGATGGCAGGAGGAGAAGAAGCCAAAGAGGAGATGTACGGCTGTGAGGCCAGAGGACATGCAGGTGATTGGTGTGATGGAGAGGGACACAGAGGACAAATGGAGAACAATGAGTGTTGCTGCGACCCATTCATTTAAAAACATAGCAAAACAATGCTAATAATACAAGCCATGGGCAATATACATGCACAAAAAATGTACGTGCACAGTTTAATGGCTAAAACCTTTTAAAATTGACTATTTTTGAATATACTTTTAAATTTACATATAATGGAAAAACATGGCTTTGGTTTTTGTTGCCAAAAGAATGATTACAGTAATAATTTTATAATGACGTAGGCAAAAGCTTTTTCATGCTATTGTCCAATACATTTGAGTATGTAAATCACATGTGCTTATAATGGTGTTCTCTTTTTGATACATTCATACAATGTGGACACTCACTTCTACCAACCCATTTTTGTTTTAATGTACAAAAGGTACTCTACACATTTCCAAATTATGATTTGTCTAAAAGTGATGATAGTTTCTATCATCAAATTGTACACACACACACACACACACACACACACACACAGCACTTCCAGTTAAGGAGAAGCCAACGGCCAATATAAAATGCATTTTTGAAATACGTGTTGATGACTCAACTATTGCCCTTTGTGTTTCAGGGATGTCCTTGCCACCGTAAAAAGGGCACATCATCCATAATTTCCAGTTGCATAGGGTTTATCTAAGGTCACTTGCTGGGGTGCAGAGAGCACGTAATCGCTATAACAAAAAGAAAAAAAAAAAAGTCAAATGTTACACTGGGTCTAAAACTTATTATGCAGAGAACAAAGCAGGTCACTGTATACATTAACATTACTGTTTAATTACCTTTTAGATTTTTACCACATTAAAATTGCAATTTTAGTTACAATACAATTAAATTAAAATACTATATAATTTCACAAAATGAATTCTGCTTTCATTTATGGGTTATTTATATTGTAAGAATTGCAGCACTGTTACATGTTGGACTCCCTGATTTTAAAGGACCAAAAACAATTAGAAAGTTGGCTGCTCAGTTGTCCCACAACCATGTGTGTTATTCCCTTATGATTTTAAGTAAACATATAAAAGGTTTAGAGTTCAGGTGTGGTATTTGCATTTGGAATCTGTTTCTGGTAACACTTTGCATGTGTGAATATGTGGATAGATGTATGTGTTTGCATATACAGGATATATATGTATATGTGTCTACATGTGTACATGTGTATGTAGGTATATGCACATATATAGCTTAGTGTAGTCACCTTAGTTGTCTTTTGTATACTTTTTTATAATTGCTGCTAAACAGAGCTGCTAAACTGATTTTCATTATTCATCTCTCTTTCTCTCTCTCTCTACCCAGACTGCAATAACCTTAGGAGGTTCCCTCTTTCGCCTAGTACAAAGTGACAATAAACACAACGCAATTGTCTTTAATAGTTTGAGACTGAGGCAGGTGTCATTTTCCCGCCCAGTTGTCCATTGACCACGTTGTTTAAATAACAAATATTTTTGCATCCAGCCAAACATCACTGGGTGGGTTGGTCTTAAAATAAGTTCTGGGTTGTAAGTGCATTGCTAGCCTGAGGCAGTGGAAAGCAATCGACCAACAAAAACCTGGTCTGAATTTAATGGCATAGTCAAGAGAGTAATATGTGGCTGAATAGGAAGATGCGCAGCACATCTTTTGTTACAAAAACATGCAGCAGTGCACAACCATGCAAAAGATTCTAAATAAAATAGCCCAAAACACAACCATGATTAAGAGACCAAGTACAACCTTTCTGAACCATGTGTCTGGTGCTGCGATCATTTTTCAGTTAAACTAGCAAAAGTTGATTTGGACATGCCCTAAATGCAGTTATGCCATGTGCTTCAGACAGTGCTCTTAAATCTAACAATAGGACCCTGAATATAACCAAGTCAATTATTTAGTACATTCTTATAAAGAAAGAAGGCACTCATGAGCTCAGAAACGCCAACAGCAAACCCAGAAAACAACTGTGGTAGATAACAGAAGAATAAAAGAAGAATTCTTTCTCTGCTAATTAAAAATAAATAACTAAATAAACAAACAACGTTTGCCCAAATCAAGAACCCCCTCTATAAGGTATGAATATTTGTGTCAGTCAACCATTGATGTCACCAGTGTAAATACAGAGGGTTTACCACAAGCCTCAAAATAAGGGTCAACAAATTTGCCAAACATTCTGTAGACAGAAGAGAAAAACAAACATGCGCATAAATGATGAAGAAAAGAAGAAGCACAACACCTCATCTTTTGTCTAAGCATGGCCACCAGTAGAATTTGCTGTAACATGAAGTGTACGGGGATGGCTATATTTTTGGCCCGGACAAACAAATGTTGAAAAACTCATGGGAAGGCAAGAAGAATGACACAACCATACTTTGAAAGCAATTTGTAACTTTTTAAGACAAGAACTTGAATGTTCTTTAACTTCCATATCAGTTAACTCCCATATCCTTGCCGAAGGAGAAACTGAAGGAAAAAACATGTCAAGAACATACAAAATTTCAATATAGTTACAGTAATACCCTGGTAGAATCACAAGAAAAGAAACCCATCATCTGATGTCTATGGGTTCCAGAACTCAGGCAGTCATTGACTGCAAAGCATTTGCACCCAAGAATGAAAAATGGCAATTTAATTTATGATTACTTTGGTTTTTCACTTAAATTTGGTCCTACGTTTGGGCATATAAAAAGTGCTACAATTCCTACACAATTCATTCAAGGTGGAGACTGAAAACCTGCTCTTTGAAGTCATTCATTGCTGAAATTAATACTGTGGTAAGTAGATAAAAAAATACTATATATACACAGACTAAAAATTTGGCGAAGGAAGGCTCATATATAAGTTCTGTTCTTTTCACTCCAAGTACCGTTTTTTTAGTGGTGAATCATCAGCATTGCTTTAATGGTACATACCTGTCTCGGTGATCCACTAGAATTGAGTAACACATAGATCATCCAAAGAGGAACCAACAGTGTTGAAGACAAGGTGAACCACCAGCCAACAGCATAGCCCCACCAGGGGTATTCAATAACGTTGTCAAACTTCAGTGGAGTGAACTTGACCAGAGAAAAAATAAATGTAGCCTAAAGATGAAAAAACAAACAAACAAACAAAAAAAAACCCACTGAAAATATCTTCATTACTGTTAATTCCATCTTTATAAATGTTTCTTTGAGAAAAATATTTTTTGTTAAATTAGTATGGGTTCCAAAAAAGGTCTGGAAACCTTTCTTGTGGAGATACTTTGTTGTAGAGATCTATGTAGAACCTTTAAGAACTACCCAAAGAGTATAAGACTGCATGTGTAACTTATGTATATTGTTTTGTAATAACAGCTATACATTTATCAGTAAGACTAACAGAACATGCAGTAAATTCATAAGAAGTCATGTTACCAGAATTCCACACTTACAAAAAGTAAGACATACTTACTGTGCACGTTACAGGGGTGAGGTACTTCCAACAATACTTTATTAAGAACAGTGGCTTATAGCCAATCATGCCCTTAATATTATCGTCAAGACGACCAGCACCTAAAAAAATGAATAGTACTTTAAAAACTTTTTCAGTATGTTCCTCAAAACTATAGCAATCATAAACTATACAATAGGTATAGAAAAGAATCACCCCCATTCATTCCCCAAGAATTCATATTTTGTTGCTTTGCAGCCGTCAAAGATACACACAAAAATATGTAGCCAGCTGTATTTACTCAATGCAACATAACACCTAAGTGAAGGGTTGGGTGGTACAGTGGTATATACTGTCTAAACGGTATAGATTGTCCATCAGTAAAGATATTGCTACACTGTTAATACCACGGAGGCAGATAAACAATCGTTCATACATGTAACTTAAATACATCAAGAGGCATGGAAGAGGAGTATGAAACATTATTAGTCTTAATTTTATCTTTCACAATTACTTTGAGTTGTTGTTCATTTTCCTGAAGTCTTAGGTGCAGAGGTAAATATACATAACCTTAGCAAAAAGGGTGGAAATGAATGTCCATGTTAAGCCATTATTTGAATTGATGGGGAAAATACTATATGGTGATATATTGTTACTATGATATAAAGTTATCTATACCATGAATTGTTTTTATTTTTAACCATACCACCCACCCCAGTGAAAGATATAACAAACAACATACAAAAAACAAACATGACATTGAGATGGTTAAAGGATCACCTCATGTGTACTTTGTGAATCCACCTTTTGCTTTAATAACAGTCTGTATCAATACTTCTCTACCAACTTTGCACATAGAGAATTATATTTACCTACTTTTCTTACAGAAGTTGAAACTCAGTCAAATTGTATAGTGACCGTAGGTGGCATGCAATTGTCAATTCATTCCATAAATTTTAAGAGCGCATTCAACTTTTTCCCTCTTCAGCCACTGTGTGGTCAACTTTAGGTGATTGTCATGTTGGAAGGTGAACCTTTTTCATATTGACAACTTTCCGGCAGAGGGCAACAAATTTTCCTCAAGAATGTAACAGCATTTTGCCTTGTCCATTTTTCCACAGACATGCAGCAGTGCACAACCATGCAAAAGATTCTAAATAAAATAGCCCAAAACACAACCATGATTAAGAGACTGCCGTTTCCTGAGAAGTGCCCCGGTCCCTGTTGCAGAGAAACACCCCAACTACCACCTCCATGCTTTACTGTAGATATGGTGTTAGTTGGATACTAATCTGCATTGGCTTTCTGCCAATTGTACTATTGGGTGTTAAAACCAAATAGTTTAATTTTGGTCTCATCTGTCCATAAGACCCTTTTCTGTTTTAACACAGGGGGTTATCCTTTAACCATCTCAGTGACTGTGGTTTTAATGTTTTTTTTTTTACTGAACTGTTGCTATTCCATCTTGTAGATGGCTGTTCTTCTCAAGTTCCTTTGGGTAGATACAGCTGGATTGGTGTGTGTGTGTGTGTGTGAGTGAGTGTCTTTATTTCAGGCTGCAAAGTAACAAAATGTGAATACTGTGAAGGGGTGATTCTTTTTCCTACCCACTGAATATACTCATTGTTTTGAAAATAGAGCATTATAGCAGTCAATGATTGGCTAAAGGGAGATCACCCCACATTAAATTTTGCCTACTGACTGGTGTGTGACTTTGACTGTTTTGTCTAGGCTAAAAACAAAACAAGTGGAGTGAATGAAAACTTCCAGCAAGAAACAAAACCACAACTGTATTAGAAGTGAGAAGATACCGCAAGCAGGCCATTTATATGAATCAGTTTGCTTATTCATATATATTGGGGTAAAAAAATCAATTTAAAACTCTTTTCTTTCTTTTCAACTATTTTTCAAACTTTGTTTTCCACATGACAGTACATATAACAGCAACATAATTTTTACACCATGCTGAAATGCCAAATGAAAATCAGTTAGACAAGTTACTGAAAGAATAACAATAAGCAATCATAACAATAATCCAGTAGTTCATAACTACTTATAGACAACTGTTTTAGTAGATCTACTTTTAGACAGTAGATTTAGTAGATAGTATTAGTAGTATATCACAACAAACACACTTAAAACCAAATTTAACTATTTACGTGCAAGAAAAGGCACTGCCTGCCAACAGACAAGGCAGGCAACTATCTGAGGCCCCAGGCCCATGGGAGGCCCCCAAGGGCTGACAACTTTAAAATAACAGCAGTGGCAATGTGCAAAGCTTGCAATAACAGTAAAAGAAACCAAGATGGTATGCTAAGAGTGTCAAGTGTAAATTTCATTTGTGCTGCGTCTCAACCCTGCTCCGAACACATTATGTTCTTGTGCAAACCTTTGTTACCCTATATAATCAATGTTTATTCACCTGCACTCCTTTAGAGGAAAATATTAGCATATTTGGAGGAAGCAGTGTGTGGTCAGTGAGAGGATCCACATGTTGAAGGTATTTAGAGACCATATAATCTATTAGCTTAGCCCAATTATGCTCTTTAAGAAAGACATACATTTCATTTGAGAGAATATCTCAATACCAGATATCTCTAATGCCTCCCTGCGAGAGTAATCTCCTCACGGTTGAATAAAAGAATCTACCTAGGATTGAGGCTTTTCACCACTGGAAACTTGAAATCGCAAATTGGCTGATGGTTGAAAAATGCTGCTGGTTGAGATTTTATTTTTAGGCCACGTCACCCAGCCCTACTTGACAGTATGGAATTACAGACCCTGAATTTCATGAATACCTAGAAAAATCTGCATGCCTGAACACACATAGGAAACTTATAAAGAATGTGTTGTCTATCCTGCAATTTGGAAACAGACTGGGTTAGACTGTCAACATGTTTAACATCCAGTGACCAATTTCTGAGAAGTCAAAACTGGAGGGAATGAAGTGTGATGCTTAATGTAATGAAAAAATCTAAATGTATTTAAAAAAGTGGTTTGCAGGTTTTAAATTATGTTCACTGTTAGAATAAATAAAGGAAACTATCAGACTACTGACGAGCTCAGTTTTACTATTAAACTATTAATAAATAATAATAGTTAACTATTTTTCTTGATAACTTCTTATTCAGTAAAATGAGATCAAATGATCTGGCCAAATGAGATCTGAATCAAATTATTTGGCCTCAATATCAAACAGTATATCTGACAGAAAACAACTACAGCTTACTATCTAAAGATTACCATACACACAGTTAACCATGGAGATGGTAGCATCATTTTGTGGAAATGTTTCCCTGCAGTGGGGACTGGGGCACTTGTCAAAAGAGAAGGAAAAATGGATGGGGCAAAATACCACCAAACTGAGTGAGTTTTAGGAGTATTTTTAGGAGTGGGTGATCCTTAAATCAACTCAGTGATTGTTTTTTTCTGAATTTTCATCATTTGTTTGCTGTAAGTTGTATTGAGCTATGTATGTGTCTGTATGTATATTTCAGGCTGCAATGCAACAAAGGGTTATTATTTTGCAAAGGGGGTTGGGGTTATTTTCTATACACACTATATACTGCTACTGTGAAAGTGGCACTCTTGCTTTCTTGGGCATAAACCCCTTAAGTGCCACCTGCTTCACTCTGCTTAATTGTAATGCCAAAGCAACAAGGTTTTATTTTGCTACTTTAAGTTATTGCAAATATTATTTAAAGTAAACTGTAGGGTGGGTAAGATGACTGAAGTCTGTTTCTTTTAGGTGTGTGTGAGAGAGAGAGAGTCAAAACTTCTGCGACATTGCATGTAAAAAGAAGATATCAGTCAAAATGTGTTTGAACTTGTAATATATATGTAAACTCCATCTCATCTGCACTTCAGGTTTCTTCCATTCCTAAATTTATCTTGCTGTGGTTTGGCTTGCTGTTGGCATCATAATATCAGCAAGGCTCAAACAAACACTCGAAAATAGCCTCTGTATTAAGTTTAAATTTGTGCTAGATGCATGAGTTTAGCTCAAACCAAGCAATCACAATACACTGAGAAGTCGTTACAATACTTCCTTTATAAGGATCCCTTTCACAAAGGTATCCCTATCTCAAAACTGTAACTTTTTAAAGTGGAGTACTCACCATACACCCACCCTATACAAACTGACTCCAGAAGAGCAAATAGCAGAAGTGTCATCCCACTGCAGCTATAATAATCAAACAACTGGAAAATATACAAGCCGCCCTGGAAAATGAAACCAGCCGTTAGAATGTGCAAAAGGAATTGTGATAAAGGATTTTCTTTTTTCAAAGTTCTTGAGTATTCAACATTTTTAAGGACTTGCAGAAGTTCTTAGCAAAAAAAGAAACTTTCACATTAATCTAATATCAATAAAATGTGCTTTTATATTGAGTGTTAAAAAACAATACTGATAGTTTCTAGTATGTTTACATTTGTCTTCGAATAATGATAATACTATATGCAATTTCAAGAATCCCAGTACAAAAGTGCATAATCACCTCTGTTACCATAACCAGGCCAATCAAAAAACACCCAAAACAAAGAGCAAGCAGGAATGCTTTGCGGCGATGTCCAAACAGGAAGAATGAGGGGTACATGTCTGTTACAGCAGTCGTCAGTCCCTCCAAACACACAAACTGTATAGAGGAGTGTTAAACAGAGCAAAAGTACTTCTGTGCATTTAAACACAGATGAAGTGAATTTAAATCATGGTGTGATGTGCATAGAGCTTTTAACCACTATTTTGCACTCACCTCACTGTCTACCCCTAGCAGAATAATCATAATGAAGAAACAAACAGCCCAAAGCTGTGGAACAGGCATCATTGCCACTGCCCTAGGGTATGCAATGAAGGCCAAGCCTGGACCTGGGAACACATTTTTTTTTTTTTTTTTTTTAAAGAGATAACACTTTCCTCCACATATCAATTCCTGTTACTGGTTTAAACTTAGCAGAAAGGTTAGATTTCCATTCACCTGACTCTGCAACAGTGGAGATATCTGCATTCTGCTCATGGGCCATGAAGCCCAGCACAGAGAAGATGGCAAAGCCAGCCACAAAACTGGTCCCACTGTTCAACAGGCACAAATAAATACAGTCCCTGCAAAGATATATACACGTTATATATGTCATGCTTCAAGAAGGGCAGGATATCCCTGGAGAACAACCTTCTGTCCCTCTCTATGCACAAATGTCACTCAAAACACCCTGTCCATGTGATTGCTGTAGGCTTGCTGAAACATTTTAAGGGCCTTTGTTGCTGATTTTTTCCAAGTTCAACACAGAATTTGAGGTTTGCACTCTGGTCCATAGTAAAATTGCAACAGCCACTATGAATGTACTCACTCCTGCTGGGAACAGCTCTGGAACAAAAATTGCGCCACACATAAATATTGTATATATGTGTCTGTGACTAAAACCAAGTATCAACATATGTAAAAATCCTCAATGGACAAAGCACATACAAAGTAAATATACTGGCAGAAATAACTTAAGGCATTTTGCATACCTGCCCACCAGTATCTGACAACGTCTTGCTAAAGTTTTTAACCAGTCTACCACCAGTTGGAAAAGGTTTTAATTGCTTTCTGGCATGTACTTCCCTTTCTACAATATTATTTTATTAAAATGTGCATGACAGGGGGGGTCCTCCAGGACCAGGTTTGGGAAACTGTCATAGATGTCTCAATAAAATTTAAATAAGAAAAACCCTATTTGCAGGAGGTTCTAACTTGACACTTAATCTGGAATACCTGAATCAAATGTTATGGGCTTCAAAGTGTTATAAATCTATAGGTTATCTTAATTTTTCCTTGTTATTCATTCTCTGTGTCTTTGTTTACTTTGTTAACAGTATGTGTGATTTAGTGGCATCTAGCGGTGAGTTTCCAGATTGCACCCAACTGAAATTTCATTTTCTAAAAAAATAATAATAAATAATGAAATATAAAAATAAAAACAATTCCTAAAAAAACCCCCATGGTTAGACAGGGCTCCACTTACTAAGACTATACTATATACTGTTGCTAAAAACAAAACAAATTAAAAAAACAATTAAAAAACATTAAATACATAGACAAGGCACAGAGCAGGTCGTTATACATACATACGCACGGTGTACACGTTAACTGCTTCGGATAGTTAAAATGAAGAGCATCATATCCTCTTGTGGGATTAATAAAACATCTATATACATACATAAATACATACACACACATACATATATATATATATATTTCGCTCTACTTCGATGTATTGAGCACTGTTCTACGGCAAATCAACTCAGGATTTTTTATATATATATATATATATATATATATATATATATATATATCTCTATCTATCTATCTAT
>JBCNYH010000006.1:17679402-17693538 GCA_039654325.1 Tandanus tandanus
TCTACTTCGATGTATTGAGCACTGTTCTACGGCAAATAAACTCAGGATTTTTTATATATATATATATATATATATATATATATATATATATATCTCTATCTATCTATCTATCTATCTATCTGCTGGGATGTTCTCATTAATGCTGAGCACTATACACACACACACACACACACACACACACACACAGTACATATTCATTTTATGTTTTCTATAAGCTGTGTTCACTTACTTGTAGCAGTTATTATTGTACTTGTTGTAGCTTCCCATAGCCATGAGGCACCCATTGCAAAGTGCGTAGGAGTAAAAAATCTGCGTTCCAGCATCCATCCACACCTACATACCATGAAAGAAAGAGCCTTTAGTACTCACTGACCATTTGATGAAGCAACAGTTGTAATGAATCAAAGAATTGCTAATCATTAGGAATTGCTTTTATTCCATAACCTTCTTATTCACAAGTTCTTACCAAATCATCTCCAAAAAAAATCTTGTTTATGTAGTTATACTAACTATGCTCTTAATCCATCCATCCACTATACCCCTTAATCGACAGAGTTGTGGCTAGGCTGGAGCCAATCCCAGCTGAATCTGGGTGAGAGGCAGGGTACACCCTGAAGATTCAAGCAATCTATCACAGAGTTAACTCAGACACAAACAACCATTCATACTCCCATTCACCTTTATGAGGTATTTAGTGTAGTCAGTTGATGTAATGTGCATGTCTTTGGACTGTGGGAAGAAATCCAAGCACCTGGAGGAAACCCACGCTGCAAATTTCATACAGAAAGGCCCCAGCTAGCTGCTAGGTTCAAACCTAGAGCTTTCCTTCTGCGAGGCAGCAGTGCTACCCACTGGATCACCATGCTTTATTTATTAGATATTAATTTCTGTTAATAGTAAGAGAGGATATTATTTATGTTTATTCCCAACCAGTGTATTTTATCTGTAACTCAATGAGTCCACGTACCTGCGGGTCTGTGAGGCGTGATGGATCTGGATAGAGGTAAAAAATTATGCCATCGATAGCCCCAGGCAGTGTGATTCCACGCACCAAAAGCACTGCCAATATTACGTAAGGAAAAGTTGCAGTAAAGTAGACCACCTGAAAAATTGACAGATTTCGATCAGTCAGTCAAAGTAAAAGAACATGTCATAATTTTTTAGGCTATTAAGTATAATATAGAGTTTAAGGCACTGCCTAATGCCCCTATTTGACCCACAGGTCTTCGTGGAAATGCTTCGACAGAACACCGCCGAACAACGTGTGATCATCCTCGCGTGTATCGCAAGTTGCCACAGAGAACCGTCAGCACCGCAGCCTACTGCAGCTACTCATTGTACATTTTAACGTTTGATTTCTCCGCCACATTTCTGCAGAAAGACTGAAAATGTGTAATTTCTGTGTGACAATGTGACACCAACGCCAGCATCGTATGACCACCGTGAACGACGTGTGAACATCAACAAGCATCGCATTGCTGGCGCTGTCAATACGATGCTCACACCTTTTTTTCCCCGCAATATAAAGGATGTAATTCTTCACCTCAGCTATTGTTGCAGAATCATACCTTTGAAGGAAAGAGGACGAAGGAAAAAAAACTGGCAAATGTAATAAAACGTTCCACTTTCTGCATCTACACCACAGGGTGTAACTCCTCGAGGTACCGCGGGTATCTGCGTGAAAGTTGTGTCGGTGAGAAAGGGGTATAAAAGTGGAGCCCCCATATGATTTCCCTTAATTGACAAGCATTTCTTGGGAACTCTCAAACCCCATACACGTATCCTATGTATATCAAGATTAATCCAGTTTATAATAACTTGTTTATAGAAGGGAATTAAAAATGAGGTAACCAAACACGCAAACTCTCGACATGTAAAGTACACTGTTTAGAATCCGTAGCTTTAGAGAACATTTCAGTAACACAAGAATATTATTAGTTGTTTATTTGTGAATTGCTTAGTCTGTAAAATGTATGATTTGTTAACAGAATCAAATGACAATTTGATACAAAACATCTAAGAAATCACTTATCCCAGTAAGAGTGCGAGCGAGTATCGATAGGATGCGAGCGCCGCAATCACCACAGGGTAGTGAGATGCCATTCCGCTGATCACTTACGTTAGCACGTTATACCCGCCAGAAACGTCATGCGATTCCGCAATGTGATTGGGTTAAAAATCTTTCTATTCAAATGAGTAATGCATTGCGCGGCAGTAATCGTTTACTTTGCCAGCTAAACAAATAAAAGATACCTACTGCATATGGCACATACAATTCTGTTTATTTTGTCAAAAAAGTGTCGTATTTTATGGACTGAAACAAGTAACAGTTTAGAGGGGAAAAGAGTAGAAGTTACATTTTGAAGACATTTACAAGCACGGTTATATACAAGCATGGGAAGTATCAACACAGAGTTCCCATGTGTACATGTACGCTGGAGGGACGGACGAACGGACACTTCTTGATGTTCAAAAAGACTCTTTTCCCTTATCAATGGGACTTCCTCTATAATGAATATCTGAAGCTTGCTGAATATGTGTAATGAGGCTCCCACCTTGCCTGTAGACTTCACTCCCTTCCACACACAGAAGTAGCAGATGATCCAAGCCAAGAGCAGACACAGCGCCAGATCCCACCTCACACTGCCCAACTCATTCATAGTGTCTGTGAGATTTAGCACTCTCCTCCTGCAAAAACAAACAAGCCAATGTGGGCTATTGCTATCTGATTTATGTAATGATATAGTATTATAAAGTTTGAGAACAACTCACTCCCAGAACTCCTTAACAGATGAAGTTGCATTCTTTGGTATACTCATATTGGATGCATTGCTCATTATGTCAAATTCAAAGCATGTTTCTGTTGACGACAGAAGAAATAGACAAGCATTTTTTTTTTCTAATAAAGCACATGCACACATTCCATAAACTATTGAATGGTATTTAAGGAGCAATATCAATACTATTAGACAAATTTCAAATATGATATTACGAAATCATATTTATATGATTGGTCCTTTAAGCGCAGGGGGTCTCAAACTTTTTGCAGCCAGGGATAATTTTATCTGCTTAACAGGGGTGTCAAACTCATTTTCACTGATGGCCACATCTCTAAATTTTGAGGTCATGGAGGGTCGAATAATCACTCAACATTCAAAAAGGGCAACCACGAAATTTGCATGGCTATATTATTTGTTTATGCATTTGTCCTCTTTTCCTTTAGTCACTTTCCTTTTCTGACAATTCTTGACAGCGACAAGCTAGCTTGCATTCTTTCCTGAGTCATGAACGGCTAACTGTTTACTTGGCTTCACTTAGTAGATAGATAAATTACATTTCATGGTAATCATCGATGCAAGGAATGTACGATAATCATATACTTTTAAAAGCTCTCGCAGGCCACCTAACATGAGTCGGAGGACCAGATTTGGCCTGTGGGCCTTGAGTTTGACACCTGTGGCTTAAGAGGTTCCAATTCTAAATTATTTTAAAGAGCCATTAAAAAAAAAAAAACTACATTGCAGAAATATGTACCTGATTTTTTAATCCTTTCTGTAAATTGGGGGTAGCGGTGGCTTAATGGTTAGGGATTTAGGACTGAAAGGTCACTGGTTTGATTCCCAAACTGACAGGATAAATTTTCTTGTTTAGTCAATGATTTTACTTCTTGAGGACTGAAAATACAGCAAGTTACATTATGGAGCTCCGCTTTTGTGCAGTGCCTAAATATTTATATTATGCATCCTAATTAGACATCACAACTATTACACAAATAATGCTATTTCTGCTTAAAAATAATGCTTAAAAATGCATTTTATAGTTTGGCAAATTTGCAATGAAATAACATGCTAAATCATGACCATGATCCTTTCCACATGCTGCATTACACAAATAACGTAAACTACCAACTCTTTAATACAGCCCACAGTTATTTTATTAGTTAACATTTGACATTAATGTTGAGTGGAATATGCCAATAATATAAAATACCTGTATTCCAACTATTGCTGCAGGTAGCCCATGGTAACACAACACTAAAAGAAGAAAAAAGATAGAAGAATGCCCAGGCCAAAATGACGATGTAGTAGATACAGGAGTACAACACAACCACTTGAGTTCCATAGCCCAATCCTACAAGAAGAATTTAAAAAAAGCATTATCTGACATCGTTGGGGAAAACATTTTTTTTTACTTTGCCAAATACCCTGTTCACTTTAAGTCAAACCACAGATACATGCTCATAAGACATTGTAATATTTGTTTTAATATTCTACCCAATTAATCAAAGGTCCACAACAAACCTGATATAAATTCAGTGTTGGACAATTCTCAGTATAGCAGTGACTAGTACATTCATATTTACATCATTTGGGAGATGACCTTACCCAGATCAACTTACAGAAGTGCACAGTTTAAAGTCATGTATAGAAGTAAAGTATTGTATAGTAGTTACCTCAGGTTAGGGTCTGTTGCTACTATAGTAAGATACTATAGCACTTTTGTAATCTATTTTTTTCAACAGGATGATGCTATGCTCAAATATCACACCCACTAACACAAGAGTAGCACTGCCAAACTAATTATATTCCACCAAGAATACAATATCTGCACATAGGTGGTTATACAGTGGTCTCGTCTACTAATTGAAAAATTAGGAGTCATGATTCAGGAGTGTTGTGGACAGCAATAGCCTGCAATCAGTAATTCTACACCTAAACTTATCCAAAGTGAGACTGTAGGCAAGGATTCCAGCATAATTAGAGCCAGACTTGCACTGTACAAAACTTGCAAATACAATCCTGAATGGTTTGAATGAAATCATGAAGCCACATTGTATCCTTTATTAATATGATTCCCTGACATACAGTGGGTATAGAAAAGAAGCGTCCCTTCAAAATATTTTTCATTTTTTATTTTGTTTTGCAGCCTGAAAAGAAGACACAGAAAAAACAATTCAGCGGTATTTCCTCAGTGCAACTTATAACTGCCAAGCGGATAGTACAGAAGAAAAAACAAAACAAAACCCCCCCCAAAAACAATGATGGTTAAAGGTTCACCACCTCCAAAAAAATGCCTCACACAGATAAATAAATGCCATCTTTTGCATACGAAGATAACTGGCTTCCACTAGTGATCAATTGTTATCATTCTGCAACAGCTATTCCTAGAGAATTCCAGTGATTAGAAATGCAACTAAAAGCAAACTAATCAACTATAGGAGACAAGTCACTGTCAAAAGATCTCAGGGATAGTCAGGAGATGGAAAAAACCAAACACATCAAGTCATCATCAAGACGTGGAAAGTATTTGGTACTACTAGGACCCTTCACGGATCAGGCTGTCCCTCCAAACTGGATGAACAAGCAAGGTTGGAACTGGTCAGAGAGGCTACCAAGACGCCTATGGAATACGGCTGAAAAATTATTTTTGCATTCAACAGGACAATGACCAAAAGTTGATCACACAGAGGGTGAATAAGAAAAAGATGAATGTCCTTGCATGGCCTAGTCAGAGCCAAGACTTAAACCCTATTAAAAATCTGTGGAATACCTTGAACATTGTAGTCAACCAATGGTCACTGTCACCATTTTGATTAAGCTTGAACAGTTCTGTAAAGAACAGCAGGCAAATATTGCAGTCTAGATGTGCATAGTTTATCCAAACAGACTCATGGCTGTAAGGTAAAGTACTGACACAGGGGTGATCCATGATCCACGATCCACATCAGCTTTATTATTTTATTAATTTATGAATTGCTGCTATTACATATTTCACTCGGCTGTTTCAATCTTACAAAGTTGCACTGAGTAAATACAGCTGAAAAAAATTATTTTTGTGTGTGTCTCTATTTCAGGCTACAAAGCAACAAAATGTGAATACTTTGAACAAACTGACAGTAATGCAGCCTACTCTTTAAGAAAGTCAGCAATGTTTCTTTTATATACTGTCACCACAGACAGTGAGAGACATGGCTGGCCTTTGATAACCCAGTTAGCTGCACTGGGGGGTGCAGTGATAACCTGGTGATAGTGGGGCTTGAACCCCCAACCTTCGGACCAGTAATCCACCACTGCCTCACTCAATTCCATGAATATCTCAGTTTGAAATTAAAGGGCAAATTCACACCTTTGGGCCTTGAATTAAACTCATATTTATAAACTTGTAGTTATCATATCATATTAAGGGGAAAGCTGAAAAAATGTACAAATTTTTACCCCAGATTTTAAGGGTCATTAAAAAAAGCTCACCTTCGAACAGGGGGCAGATTTTCCTCCAACAGGTGATACAACCCTGACTGGTGTACTGACCCAATGATATTTCCAAGAGGAATAGTGGAATGCCACAAGAAAATAGGAAGACCAAATATGGAATGAAAAATACTCCTGAAAATACAAAAATCACAGTTTAAGTCAAGACAGGTTTATTAATTTAACAAACTCAATTTGACATTAGCAGACATAATATAACAGAGTGAGTTACATTTTTAGCTTATTTGTAATACTGAGGTGTTGAGTGTTATGGGCCTAACAGTGGCAGCTTGGTGGTACTGAGGCTTGAGTCCCCAACATTCTGATCAGTAATTCAGAGCCTAAACGACTAAGTCACCGCTGTCTCACTTCACATACAGATACATAAATACAGTTGTAATCAGAAGTTTACATGCACTCATCATGGATAGGAATGTTATGGAAGTGTTGGGCTTTGAATTATTTCTTCAAACTATCTTTTTTCTGGGAGCAATAAAAAAATAATAAATAAATAAATATACACACACAATTATTTTTATATATATTTATTTTGTTATTTGAACTCCATTCTGAAATCTATACAAGGTCAAAATTAGACATGCAGAGTAAAAATAGAACATTTAGAAGTTTCACAGCCAAGGAGGGGGTGGGAGTCAGTAATGCTTGCAATCAACAATGTAACTTTCACATTTTTAAAGTATATAACTACAGAGATCCCCCACCTATAATAATAATAATAATAATAGTGATGATGATTATGATGATGATTAAAGCTACAAGGAGCACTGGCCTGTCAGGGGAGTGGCATCTATGAGATCATTTCATTTGATATACTATATTAATCCCGCAAGGGAAATTTGGCCCTGCATTTAACCAAAGTGAGCTGCCACACACAGCAGGAGCAGGTGGGGGTTAGGTGCATTGCTCAAGGGCACTTCAGACATGAAGATGGAGGAAAGAGAAGGTGCTGCTCACTCCCACCTCTGCCACATTTTTCCTGCCTGTTCCAGAATCAAAGCAACGACCTTTCAGTCCCAAACCCGCTTCTCTAACCATTAGGTCACGGCTAAGAAGGCTAGAGAGCTGCCGTGCCGCTTACTTACTTAGGCCCTTTCTCCTCCGGGGAGCATAGGCCATCAGCAATACTTCTCTATCTGACTCGACTCTGGGCTAACATTCCTGCTCCATTCCAGTTGGTTCCTAGTCTCTTGAACTCAGCCTCAGTATCTTGCCTCCAGCTGTTTCTGGGCCTGCCCTTCTTCCTCTTTTCTTGCGGATTCCTGGTTAATGCTTGGAGAGTGATACTAGAAGTTGGCTTCCTGAGGGTGTGCCCAATCCAGCCCTGATTCCTCCTCAGAATCTGCTTGGATGTTGGCTCCTGACTTGCTCTCTGCCACAGCTCCTCATTTCGGATTTTCTCAGGCCACATTATGTTGAAGATATGCTGCAGACACCGGCTGATAAAGGTGTGAATGTTCTGCAGTGTCTCCTTGGTCATCCTCCATGTCTCAGAGCCATAGAGCAGGACTGAACTGACGATGTTGAATAGGCGCATCTTTGTGGCCGCCCTGATTTCCTTTGATGTCCAGATGTTCTTTAACATTATGAAGGCTGTTCTTGCCTTGCCTATCCTGGCTATGACATCCTGGTCTGTGCCTCCCTGTCTATCCATCACACCTCCAAGATACGCAAAGGACTCAACTTCCTTGATTGTCTCTACTTCTACTGTGACTGGAGTATTGGCAGTAGTGTTGATCTTTATTAGCTTATATACATATATAATTTATATATTAACTATATATATTTTATATATATATAGCTTATAGCATCTGGCTATGGTTGTGCGACAGGAGTGCCAAGTCATCTGTGAAATTGAGGTTGTCCAGCTGTGTCCAGAGTGTCCACTGTATTCCATTTTTCCTGCCTATTGTGGTGGTCTTCTTAATCCAGTCAATGATCATTCGAGAAAGAGGAATGGTGACAAAAGGCACCCTTGCCGGACTCTGGTTTTCACCTCGAAACTGCCCGATAGGTGGCTAGCATGAGCTACTCTGCAAGTCATGTCTTGGTAGATGCATCGGCTTAGGGAGATGAGCTTCTGGGGTATTCCATATTGCCTCAGCAACTTCAACAATGTCTCTCGGTCAACACTGTCAAAGGCTTTCTCGTAGTCTGTGAAGTTGATGTAGAGGGGGGAGCTCCACTCTAGGGACTGCTCCAGTATAATGCACTGGCTGGTGATCTGGTTATCACAGGATCTGTTGTTGTGGAATTCTGCCTGGTGATCTCTGAGCTTAGTGTTCACTGCCCTTTTCATCCTCTCCAATAGGATTCTGTTCAAAACTTTGCCAGGCACTGAGAGGAGCATGATTCCACGGTAGTTGCTGCATTCCCCTAGGTCCACTTTTTTGGCAGATTAATGCGAATTCCTTTCTTCCAGTTAGCAGGGATCCGTTCCTCCCCCAAATCTTGCTGAGGAAGCTGTGCAGCAAATTGACTGCTGTCCCCACATCTTTTTGATGACCTCTAGAGGCATCTCATCTGGCTCTGCTGCCCTTCCTGATCTCAGCCTTAGATGGTGTCTCAAAGTTGATAGACAGGTCTGTATGTGCTGGAAAAATGTCTGGCGGTGATTTAGCAACTAATTGAAGTGTTTCGCCCATCTCTTTAGTTGTTCCTCTTTTGTTTTGAGTGGGTTTCCATTCTTGTCTTTTATTGGCTTGTCCATTTGTTGAAACTTGCCTAACAGTTTCTTGGTCATTAAGCACAGGTCTTTCAACTTTCCCTGTCCTGCCACCTCTTCCCCTTGTTTGGCCAGGGTGTTGCTGTAGTCTTTCTTGTTTTTCTGAACACTTCTCTTAACTTCTTTGTCTGCAGTTGTGTACTCCTCCTGTGCGTTCGCCTTAGCCACTCTGGTCTTGCTCCTGTTTAGTGCTGCTTTTTTCACTTTCCTTGTTTCAAGTCTCTTTAAAGTGTCAGCTTAGATCCACTCTTTGTGCTGCACCTTTTTCTTGCCAAGGCCTTTTTACAGGTATCAAGACAAACTTTCTTACAGCCATACCACCCTGAGAATACCCGATCTTGTCTGATCTCGGATGCCATGCCACACCCGTGGCCAATTCCGATATCAAATCAAAGTGCTAAGTAGTTCAAATATAGGTGCAAATTTTCAACAATTTTGGCACATCCTAAAGGCCTCAAAAACATGATCATAAAATTAAAATTAACACAGGAAATCCACAATATCTGACTTACTGTCTGATGAAAAAATTCTCCAAAAATGTATTAAGTCCCAGCATCTCAGCAAATTTCATAAATCTCCAAGCATATTTGTTTCCTAACATGGCCTGCATTTGGGGGTGCTGTAGAGCACACTGACCACACCTGAGTCCAGTCACTATAGAATAATATAATTTTTCAGCAGGTCTGAGGCATTTGCCAATTTCGGTGAGGTTTTGAGCATTGTAAAGCCTTATAATAATAACAATATAATAAAGAGTTATAATAATAATAATTATATATATATATATATATATACACACACACACACACACACATTATACAGTATTAATCCTGCAAGGGAAATTTGGCTCTGCATTTAACCCATCCAAAGTGAGTACACACACACACACACACACACACACACACACACACACACACACACACACACACACAAGCAGTGGGCAGCCACAAGGATATCTTGGTCTACTATTATTTATGTATGGTGTCAAATGCTGCACTGAGATCCCTGATCTCTGCCGAAGGTGGTTAACATAGACCTGATTTAAAACTTCTTTTCATAAAGACACTCTTTTGAAATAAGACCAAAGGCATGAAATATTTTAAGCTCTTTATTTTGATGATAAACACTGCAGTTCAGGATTTTCACTGTTAGAAAAGTTTAATTATGGCAGAAAAAGAAATTCATTTATTAATTAAATCAATAAGTTATGTATTTCAACTATGTACAGGGTAACCCCCCAAAAAACCTCACACTTTTCAAAGATAAATATTTAAAATGAAGGATTTTGTTTTAGGGCTCCCTGTACTATACTTTATATAATTAAGGAACTACTTTCTGATTTCTTGACGGCTTGTATATTGCACAAAGAATTGTTCATTCTGTACACTTACCTCCTCCATTCTTGTAGCACAGGTAAGGAAATCGCCATACATTTCCTAGACCGATGATCTGCCCAGCGACAGCCAGAAGAAATTCAACTTTATTTGACCACTGTCCTCTTTCGTGAATTTTGTTCTTTGGATGTTCTTTTCCTGATTCTGGACAAGACAATTTTAACTGTATCTCTGGATCATAATTCATGGCCATATCACTGAAAGAAGGTAAAATGAAAGACTCCATGGTTATGACTGCACAAGCACACAAACTTACAACAAACATACGATACAGAGATAAGAGAAGCCCAGTGATCGAAAGGACTTAGATTACAACAATTTCATACTTCTTAGGTAAAGCATTTTAGCTGCTGAGGTACCCTTAATAAAAGCTAAATGTTAAATGTCAAAGCTCCTCAAAAAGTGATTAAGGCTTCAGTAAATCATGCAAATTCAACAATGAACAAACCTTTTGTCTTTATAAGCAGCCCCCTACACTGTGCCTGTGTTTTTAAAAAACAAAACAAAAAAAAAAACATTCATCAAACAGTTTGTTAGATTTTTTTGAAGTCTTTGACACTACAAATAGAGTGTCTTATCAAACTTCAACAGCCAGTGCCATTTGTTTATAATTCATTCATGGTCAAACTGTGCATTGTTTCTTAACAGATTACTATTCGAAAGAGAGACTAAGTGTACTCTTAGATTGCATTTTAAATGAAACCTTGACAATGTGTAATAATCTCTGTTAGACCTTATATGTTACACAAATACACAACGTACATATATTTGACAAATGTGGGTCTAGATACCTTCTTTGGCTTACAGCCATAATATATTAGCACTGAATTACACCTCACTTTCATTTAAAAATTGTTCGTGCCTTTGTAAACAACTCCATATTTAGAGTGTAGGAACATTATACTGGCATCCCTTTTACCAGTAAATGAAAAGATTATTAAACATAGTCTGCCTTAACTATTCCCCTATTTATAATCACCAGATAATTTGACCATTTTTCCTTTTTGTAATAAGGTGGAAAACAGACAGATGCCTGAAAAGGCATTTTTCACCGACGCATTTAATATGAAAACGAATATGAAAAAAGTGTGTTCCTTTGCTACACTATTCCTGAAGCTGTGATAACAAGAGCTCTGAAAAAAAATCGCTTTGGTTATTTTTTGTTACATTTGTGAAGTGTTTTTAGTGCAGAATCTATGACAGGAAGCATTTACTTGGATTTACTACAGGACTTCAAAAAGTAAGAAATGCATAATTTTTAATATTTTTTACTGTGCACATGTTTTTTTCACTTCTCTAAGCTTAAATCAAATAGTTTATTAAAAATCAAGCTTATTGCTTTTGTAGCAAGATCAAAAAAATGTGACATCATAAGCATATTTTCTTTGCTGAAATCTTGGACCAGAAGGCTGCCAACAGGCCTACAGTCCCATTTCACAGTGACGTAACCGGTCACCTGATCCAATAAACCGGATTCTTTGAGCGAGCAAAAGAAAACAAAATCTCTAGTGTGTTCAGTTTACTTGTGAATTATCAAATAAATTTCATTGCTATTTTATAAACAGAATGCTAGTTAGCCTTTATGCCTCAGTGTGCTCAAAGCTTTTTTTAAAGACTCAAGTATCCATTTTCACCAATTTTCCAAAGAATACCAACTTAAAATTAAACTGGCAAAGGACTCTCAAACAATAAGCCCTGAATTAGCCTTATGTCGTGCTTTCCGGAGGAATAATTAAAACAGCTTCTTTATCCATAACAAAACAAGGAGCACTTTACCAATGGTAGAGAAAAGGGCATACAATTGCAAGAGAAATAGTAATTAAAAAAAAAAAAAAAAAAAAAAAGATACCAATGTTTACTAATATCATCGTGCCCAGTGCAGGGGTCATTGACACTCATGTAGAGGAGTAAGCAACACAAGACATTGAGGCTGATTCCATTTGATTTCCAAGAAATGACAACGGTACTTCATGTTTATTTAATATGCCTGCGAAGTGAATGAACCCCTTTAAAGAAGATGCAGAGATTTCTGGCATATACTGTTTGTGTACTACACAACAATCCTTTGTATTCTTCACGTAGTAGAAAGCCTTTTCTTGACCAAGAAAAACATCCACACGCGGCCAAAGTTTGCAAAAACGTGTTCTGATGAGACGAAGGTTGAACTTCATGGCCATAATTCCAAAAGGTATGTTTTGTGCAAAAACATTACTGCACATCAACGAAAGAACACCATAACCAGGGTGAAGCATGGTGGTGGATGCATCATGCTTTAGGGCTGTTTTTCTTTAGCTGAACGGGAGCTTTAGTCAAGGTTGAGGGAATTATGAACAGCTCCAAATACCAGTCAATTCTGGCACAAACCTTCAGGCCTCACCTAAAGATGAAAAGGAATGTCACCTCTTTCATGACAACAGCTTCAAAGCATACCTCCAAATCAACAACAACAAAAAAGCCTTCACTACAAGAAGATTCAAGTTTTGAAATGGCCCAGCCAGAGCTCAGACCGGAATCCAATTGAAAATCTGTGGGGCTACCTGAAGAGGGCTGAGCACAAGGAGCCCTACTTATCTGACACATTCGAAACCATTTTGCAAGAAAGAATCACAAAATCAAAAGTTGTGTGAACAAAGTATTAAATTAAAGATGTGCAAATTTATGCAACCAGTTCATTGTGAGTCATCACCTTCCAAAAATGTTAACTATATAGTTTATATTTTTATAGTTTATTTATTTTTATTATTATTATTTTTGAATTGTAAAGGTTATAGGTCATTTTGAAGATTATTTATTTTCATCTCATTTTTTACATCACTAAAACCTGTCATTTTAACATGGGCATGTAGACCCTTTGGTTTGGCTGCTGTTGGGTAGAGCTGGGTGATAAATCAATGAATTCAAATTTTTTTGTTCAGGACAATGAGTAAAATGAAAGTCACGATTAACTTAAAACTTCACATAAGATTTTTTTCTTACTTCAGGTGTCTTTGTAAATTCAGTGCTGCACTGACCCCAGATTTTTGTCTGCCTCATGCTCATTGTTCCATGATAGGCTGCTATACCAGCCACCCAATAGAAAAAAACCTGTCCTACCCATCGAATACATACACATGGTCGGAAGATGACAGCACATGCATGAACAAGTGAAGAGCTTGTCTCCAAAACAGACAGTCTCTCCTCTGTAATTTGGAAATGGTTTGAAAGTCCAACAGCACAAACGACTGTCCACTGTAAAGTTTGTCTACGAAAGGTAGAATCATAAACTTACTTAATGACACACGTGTGAAGCTGAGTAGCAGAAACAGCTCTGCAAAATACACGTTCTAGCAGAAGTGTCCACAAGCCTGCTGAAAAGTAAATAGCAGCATCCCTTTTCACATTGCATCCCATACAATAAGAAGCTACCCCAGTGGAAATTAAAGATGTGGTGGTGTTTCATATCACCAAAGATGATTCGTGCCCATACACACATTACAGAAAATGAGCAGGATTTGTTCAGATCAAAAATAAAATCGATGCAAGGTATGAGCTACCCATTCAAAAGTATTTTACCGAAGCAGCCCTGCCCAATCTATACAGCACTACACATGAAACTTGCCTCAGTGCATGCCTCAAGCCTTTCCTTGCAAAAAAAAAAAAAAAAAAAAAAAAAAAAAACCCCCCAACACTTTTTTTTTTTTCTTTTCACCCCCCACACCCCCTTTTTTCTCCACCCCCCCCTTTCCGGTCCAAAACCCCCCCCCCCCCCCCC
>JBCNYH010000006.1:17693548-17703572 GCA_039654325.1 Tandanus tandanus
TACAGAACTAAACAGGAAACTTTCCTCAGTGTATTCCTCAACCCTTTTCTTGAAAAAAAAAAAAAAAAAAAAAAAAAAAAAACTACCCAGAATGTTTTGTTATTTCTTTGCAAATTACAAACTCAATTTTGTCTACAAATATCCTGTTCAGGTATAAAAAATGCCTACCTACCGACCCAATTTTTGAGCCTATTAGGGGAAACATTGCATTTTTTTAGGCCTAGTGTAACTCATAAAATCTGGTGTGAGCTAAAAGTATATTTAGCCAAACACTGATTACTTTTTCTTGTGCCACCAACATGAGCATTCAAAACTGCACTCTTATTGAATGTGTGCAATAATAAAATCACTACTGCACTGTCAGTAAGGTGTTTATGTAAGTATAATGAAGCCAGAAAAGCCCAGTGCAACATTTTTCTTTTTTTCCCCCGGACTGCTTTATCCTTTATTAGGGTTACGGGAAGGTTGGAGCCCATCCAAGCCAACAACAGATGAAGGCTTATTACACCTTAAAAGAGCTCGCCAAAACCATTGCAGGGCCTCAATGCAACATGCCATATTGAATTATGTAAACTGAACTAAAAGCATATTGCAACTAGAAGCAATGCGTAAAGCTCTGTGGGTGGGATGTCCCAGGGTGGTAGCTCCCCTCTCTGACACATCACAGTGTTTAAGTCAATCAGTAGGTAATGTCACTTCTGTATCCTAATGATGATAAACAGAAGGGCACAACCTCTCTGAGACCTCTTCCCAGAGTGTGTAGGTCAATCAGCAGGTGATGTCACAGAGTGTGTAGGTAATGTGGCAGACACACTGGCAGGAAATCATGACAAAGAGATGGAGAGACAAGGAGTCGGAGAGACAGGGGAGGTCCCCCCATCCTGGTAGAGCATCGCTAAGTGTTCTATCCCATTACACGGGACATCCCACAATAGTCATTTATTAATTTTCTGAACTGCTAAATCCTAATTAGGGTGGCGGGGAGGCTGCACCCATCTCAGCCGACTCCGGGCGGGGGCAGAGTACACCCTGGAGAGCTCGCCAGGCCATAGCAGCATCCCACAAAATCAATTCTTGAATTTTTCTGAATAAATTAATTCTATGTGCAAGTGAATCCTTTTTTTGAGGATCTCTACAGATAAGTACTCAGGGCTGATGTACCATATTGACAATGCAGTTGTTTCTTACTAATTATCTCTCACACTGAAAGGAGTTTAATCTACTGAGGATTAACTTGGGGTTATAGACACCATCTGAGCCTCAAGCACAAGTTGGACTGCCCTGATAAACCCGCCACCTACCCCTAGAGCACTTAATGTCACTCACTTCACTTTAGACAAATAACTATCGGAGAGAAAATAAATTTATAATAAAATTTTCCCTAATGTCCTTTATGTTCTGTGTGTAAACGTTAGAAAAAATACGTATTACTGACAGGGACTCCAGCCATCTGACCCTGAGATGTCAAAGATACAGATGTTCGAGGACTTTTGTGGTCCACTGTCTCGTTTTTAGCTCTTTAAATTATATCAATCAGTGGAAAAGTCCACAACCTAAGGACTAGTTGAGGAAGGTTTGCAGGTAGGTACATGAAATGCCAAGGGTGAAAATGTATCCATCCTCCTCTGATCTAACTTGGGGGGAAAAAAAATCTGCTTTCATACATTATATTTTCCAGGAACACTCCTGATCCAGAGCTGCTGGTGGTTTGGGTCCTTTGGGAATGAGATCAAGGGGGAGAAAGGGTGGACAAACAGCTTCCTGAGCCAGACTTAGTTAAACGGACCTCACAAATCCAAGACCTCTCGATCGTGTAATTGCAGTTTCCACTGGCTACGACAGAATTCATGCAGACAATGTGAGAAGGGAGGAGAGAGAGAGGGGGGGGGGTGTGTGTGTCCAGGGGAGATCCTGCGCAGAATACGGCTTTGTTTATCCCGCTGCTACAAACCGGAAGTAGGTTACGCACATGCGCACTCACCAGCCAGGGCTCACAAACCTTGGCTTCCTAAATTGGCGTTAAAAAGGTGCTACGACGATGATTAAGTCTGTAAGTGAATCGGTGTTAACGCGTGTGGATACTGTGCGCGTTCACGTTAAAGGGGCGTGTTCGGTGGCACGCAGCTTTGGAGTGACGGCACGAGAGCTGTATTTTTCCAAAGAGCAACGTCGTTATTTCTTGCTACGATTACTTTGAGACAACTCTTACAACAAAGTCCAACACCATGGCCGCAAATGAGGACAAGGATGCTTGTTTGCAACTCACTGCCAATTAAAAAAAAATCATCTTGTTCGTTGAATATTCTCTATTTTTGCCTGATGAGCTCCCATTTTATATAGGACTGAAATATACTTGAGAAAAAAAAAACAAAACAAAGACACGCAAACTGTAATATAAGAAAACATTTCATTGCACCCGACACCACGGGCTACTTTTCTGAAATTGAACTGCTACTGATGTGGAACTTCCCCTTAAATAACCAAGAATAACTTAATTAGAACTGAAATTCCAGCTGAAACAACACCTTGAACAAGCCTATACACGCTCAGATGTTTATCATCACGGATGGGAATATAATAAGAATGAATAAGAATAAAGCCAAAACTCTTCATCCTAATCACACTGCAAACCGAATGGGCGGTAGTCATTTACTAGAGTTCACCATAACCTTCTCGGATCAGTGCACATTTCCACTGCTGCAGCTTCACAGCACCGGTTCAGTGATGCATCATTCTCTACATCACAAAGATACTCCTCAAGTTTCAGGGATAAGCCAGTAATTTAACATCGTAGCATCGACCCATGAAGACTTCTTACAACACAACACACCTACACCCCAGATCTCTTATTTCTTTTATATTAACTTAAATAAAAATAAACTTCAAGAAAAACTTGGATCACTATGCAGCACCACCCCAGTCCTACATGCAGGTTTGGATAGAAACATTTCAGCAAATCCACACTTTCTGAATTGGGAGTCCAGCCCTGCTGTTGTATAATTACATACCTTAAATAAATAAATAAATAAATAAATAATTAACAACACAGCTCAGGGGTGATTACATAAAGGAAATAAACCTATTCTGGCGGTTCGTGCTCATGTAAGGTGGAATATTTACAACCTATTTATCATGACGTAGTTCTGGTCCTATCAACCGCGGCTATAGTTTCTCGTTTCATGTTAGACTACACGTGACAAGTCGAGTCAAGGATTTCATAGCTTGAATATTGTTATCCAATGAGAAACATTTGCATGTCGCTGTACAGCTCCTGTAAGAAGGACGTTTAATACCGAGTTTACTAAAAGATACTACTTTTTTTCCCCACCCTAATGAGAGATAGCTAGGTGTTTATCAACAATTCACTTGTGACTTTTAACAACACACTATTTAGATAAAGTGCAAGCTGATGTCAGTTCAGAGAGGCACTATAAAATCCAGGAAAAGAGACAATGAGTCACTGTGCCTCCTCCATGCCCTTTTGCCTACATATTATTGGCACGCTGTCAGAGGATACAATAGCCTTTCTTCAATGGCGCGGTGCGAAAACAAACAAACAAACGCGCCGCTTTAAATTCTACATAGCGCTGTAACTCTGAACAACTGAGCCGTGACGAGCAGGAAAAGTGAAACAATTGCTACCTGATGAAGGCAGTCGCTCAGAAGTTTAGGAAGCCACTGTTGCTTGAGTTTGTCTGGGAATAAAAGAGCCAAAATGACAGCTTCGATTTCTCCGATGTGTTCGCATGAACCACCTGTGTATCTCTTCTCTGTCATCAACTAAGTCCGTAGTGAAGTTTGCGATGCGGCAATGCACGTGCGGCTTTTGAAAATGTATTTGAGTCTGGTTGAGGCGGGGCTTAATCAGAGGCTGCGGTCTCTAGTGAGTTGATTGGTCTCGGTTTGATCAAACAATTTATTAAAAGATGTTGTCATAGAGTTCCAATTAAAGTGTTTTACAAGAACTCTCAGATATCATGAGAAAAGCTGAATATGCGACCCATTGCTACTTTTCGGTTAAATACCTGTGGAAGCGATTTAATGTAGAGAACCAGTGGCTATGGAAAGCCAACTGGGCCAAAAACCGTTTTTGCGTTTATGGTTCAGTTTTTGGCAAAACCAGGCACGCGATATATATACTGATATATCCAGGGTGTAAAAACATCGCCCCAGTCAGTATTACGTTTTTTCCTACCGTCCATGTATTTGAAAATATTAACTAAACTCCTTCAACTGGCACAGCATGAACTCTTTTGTCCCTAAAGTCCAGAAATGAAAAGCTCTGCCCTCCATTTACATCTGTTTAGGTTGCTTCTTTTGTTACTTCAAGTTCAAAGCTTGCAGCTACAACTGTGGAGCATGCGCAGAGCACCGTAGACCAATCCAATTAAAATGGGCAAACCCATTCAAAAGTCCCTCTCTGTGACAAAGAGACAGATGTATGGATAGGCGCAGAGGCTCACAGAGTCCCGCCCCTGTAAGAGCGTCACTAAGTGGTCTATCCCATTACATGGGACACCCCCCCAACAGAGTCACGTGTGAATTACTGAATGATAGTCCTTGCTATTTTAATGTGATGAACAAAACGCAGTACAAAGCATCTATTTTTATAGATTTGGAAAGGACAGCAACAGAAAATGAATTGAGCACTCATACGAACAGCCTTGAATGGGCCGGGAATTTTACTACTTGCTAACTCAACTTAGTTTGGAAATGATTATTGGAAATATATATTATTATTCAACGTACACACTGTCTATCGAGAAGTGGTGATTTGCATGTGCAGAAAACATGAATCAAAACAAACATATGCACTGGGTCATTTACCAAGACTCCCTGATGGAAAAGCTAGGCAGTCTGACCAGCTACATAATATATAGATTTAGGCACTGTGTAAAGCGCCTTTCCTGTTTTGTAACAGTAATTTATCATAATTTATCAAATTTCCCCCTTCTTAGCAACATTGCAACCCATTCGTGATGCATCTCGTTCAAACGGCGTAATTCCTGACACTATTGCAAAGAGCTATTATTTTTTTGAAAGTGTTAAAAAAAATTGTGGTGCATCCCAGCATATTCTTAATTCATATATCCTTTGTAGGACTGTTGTGGGGTGTTTTACAGGCATCTTATTTTTTTTGTGCTGTTTCATACTGGCCCAAGACCTACAGCAAGCCATGATTTAACTACTTATCTTCCTCCATGCAAATGCTCTTTGGAGGATGAGATATATAAATAAGAAAATGACATTCAAATGAACATTGCATAAAACTGTATCATATTGCCAAAACACTGCTTCCAGGTACAGCTGTATTTATATTGAGATCCTGTGACTTATTAGGATGGGCAGAGTTGCTTCAGTGGTTCAGGATCTGGGTTACTGAACAGAAGTTCAGGGGAATCAAGCCTCAGTACCACCAATCTGCCACTGTTTAGCCCTTAAGCAAGGCCATTAACCCTCAAATGCTCAGTTTTATGAACAGTGTAAGTTTGTCTAGGTAAGAGTGTCTGCCAAATGCCATAAAAGTAACTGTACATATCCAATGCAAATAATTATACGATTTCTGGTGACAACAGGTTGCAGCAGAATTCCTTTAGGGGTTTCACAGCAAAAACCATGAACATTTAGATTCGGCAGACTCAATTTTCCAGTATCCTGCACAGCATCACAACATAGCTGACCCAGACTGCATGATTTGTTTCAACTTTTGTCCACTCTTCCTTTAGTTGCAAAATGTCTGAGGTCTTTTTTTTATTGGCCTTTTAAAATTCCCCAGAACAGCTTAATGGGACTTAAATCTGGTTGTTGACCACTTTCCTTAACCTTCCTTTATTCATGATGAGTCATTTATTGGTGAGTTTGCTGGTCCACGTAGGATCATTACCCTGTTAAAAGGTCCACAGAGATTGATCTTCTTTGCTGGTTAGAATTCTTTGCTGGTAAGAATAATTTCTATACCTTTTAATGACGATGTGGCAATGCCTTAAATTTTAGAGCACATGAAAAATAAAAAGAAAGCTGAGATGGCCAATAAATAGTTTCTCTGACAAAAATAAGTCAGTGAGTAGTCCATTGCCCTAATATGACATGCAAGATATGTTCACATAAGATGCAATTATTTTAGTGCAAAACAAAACTTGATACCATTGTGAGAGCATCACTGAGAGCCACACTCTGACTGAAGTACACAGAGATTAAAATATGTAAACCAACATTTCAAAAACACTGCATCAACTAGATACTCTGTCTCTCTATCTGTGTGGTAATTTGCTTTAAGGTCAAGGTGGGGGTAATGGGGAAAGACATTTGTTTTTTTGCCATTTGTTTGTGAACCTTGACCTTGACCTTGAAGCAACTGACCCAGCCATAATTAATGTTGTATGTGTAAGGCCAAGCATATACAAAATATGGCCTGGACAAGCTTATTCAAAGGTCAAGGCCACAATGACCTAAAGTTAGTGCACAACACTCCTCCTTCCCAAGATGTATCCCTAGTATTGTATATGTGAGGCTAAGTATATAGAATATATGGCCTGGAAAAGCTTTTTCTTTTAAATAAGGGTCAAAGATCAAGGTCATGGTAACCTAATGTTGGTACGCGATATTTCCCCTTCCCAAGGTGTACAAGTATACCTAATTTGGTATATGTAAGGCTAAGCATAAAGGAAATATGGGGGCAGCCATCGCCTAAAGGATCGAGAAGTGGGTTTGGGACAGAAAGGTTGCTGGTTTGATTCCCGAATTGGCAAGAAAAATATGTTGCAGCAGGGGAAGGACCTCCCCCCTCCCCTTTTTGGGTGAAGTGCCCTTGAGCAGGGCTCCTAATCCCCAACTGCTCTCCACTATATTAATACACAATTTTCCCCCTTCTCAAGATGTATAAGTATACATAGTTTGGTGTGAGAGTAAGCATATAGGGAATATGGTCCTGACAACCTTTTTCTTTTAAGTGGGCCCAAAGGTCAAGGTCACAGTGACCTAATGTTGGTATGTGACACTCCACCTTCCCAAGGTGTAGCTAGTTTGGTATATGTGAAGCTAAGCATATAGGAAATATAGCTCGGACAAACTTTTTCTTTTAAAAGGTCACAGTGAACTGATGTTGGTATGTGACCCACTGCCTTAGCTCCCTACACATATCAACCAAGTTTGAGGCAGATTCCAGACGGATTGACAGACTGATTACTGTATCGCCTTATGTGGTGCCATAATAAGGCCTAACTGGTACATGTTGTGATAAAAGTAGATACAAAACTTGAAATGAGGGAGGGTCATACATGCACCTACTGTACTTTGTTAAAATGTTCAGAGAACCAATATTTTTATTGGTCAAGTGATCCAACTGTTTAAATAAAAGAAATTTAATTTGATGTAGGTGTGAAAGCAGATTACACTGACAATAGAGAGCCAGCACATCAGGAGGAGGATTCCACACATTCCACACATTCAGAATCACAGAATCAACACAAAGAAGCAGAGTGTGAGCAACAGAAATTTAAAAAATGTTGCAGTATTCCAGTTTTTTGGCTAAAGGAATATCATTGGTTACACTCTGATCTAAGCACTAAGAGAATGTTCTGTAATCCATGTTCTATAAACAATCCATTAACTTAACAGTTATGTTAAGAAGTCTTAGGCATACTAATATGGTTGACTAAGATCCCAGTGGCACATAACTGAGAGCAAAAAAACAAAACAAAACAAAAGTAGTGAAAAATGTTTTCGCTAAATCCGCCATCGATCTGTTTATGCCTGTGGGTAATCACCCATAACAAGTTTTTACCAGATCTATCTCTGGGTCCACCTCCAGTTCAACTTTGGGACAGATGATTTAATGCCTGTAACATGATCAACAAATGTTGGGATGAAGGTATGCTTACTTCTGAAAACGTGAACTAAGCATGGGTTTTCCAGAAAGAGATGCTGCCTTGTGCACCTTTTGCTGACAACAATCTAAATAGTCATAGATATAGACATGGCCAAAATGCACCAAACTCTACAGGTACTTTGATCTCACGGAGACCTATCCAGTGAGAGCTTCCACAAGTTTCTAAACCTCACAATGTTCTAATGTGGTTTTGAAAACCAATACATTTTGTGAGAAACAACACAGTTCTTCAGACTTTACTGTCTCCTCCTACTTGCTGAGACGTATCCAATAAGCCCCATGAGTCACTTGGCCCTCCAGGAACCGAGATATGTCACGTGTGAGACCGAAATGTTTTCCTGAATTTTTTTCAGATTGCCCCAGGGGCTCCTATTATCTCTATAAATCTAAAAAAAAAAAGCAAAGAAAGTTGTTAACATTTCTAATAGTATATTATGTATGTTAAATATGTTACATATCACCATGAATCTGTTACACCCTCTTCTAAACATTATATCTCTTCCGAACAAGTCATTTGTGATCTTATTCATCAATAGACTTGCTTTTTCAAAACTTTTAAACATGCAAGCGGTCGATGAATCAAGCAAGCGGTGCTACAACCGACCCCTAACAGGTACAGCTGAAAGATATTTTTTATATTTTGTTACTGAATATTTACAAGCCTTCAAAGTACTCAGCTATTTTTTTCTGTGAACTGTTGTCAGAACTTTTTACAGTTTGACTGATATATCAGGGATTTCAACTTGTGTGCAGATAATCCAGAAAACAATTATGATAAGGAATTAAATGTACACTATATGACACCTCATCATATCATATACAGGGGCCAACTCACATTCTTTGTCATACCCTGGACTTTGTCATCAAGGACTTGGCATTATCTTATCAGCTCTGTGTTCTTTTATGTATTTATATCCCCAGAGATTCAGAAAAGGTAGAAGACTGTAAAAGGTAAGTCATAAATGATACAAAGAATGCTCTCTTTGAGTGGGGCACATTCAAGAACCCACAGTTGCCTATCAGACTTTTTGCTGAATAATTTAATTTAGAAGATCATAGACATTGTGGATAATATTGCTCCAGTGAATGTTAGGACAAAGCAATGGTGGTCCGGTGGTAGGATGCTGGATAACTGATCCCAAGGTCGGGGGATCAAGCCCCAGTGTCACTGCTGTCCCCCCAGTGCAGTTAACTGGGCTATCAAAGGCGATAGGTGAGAGGCATGTAAAAGAACTATTGCTCATTTTCATCAAGAGTAGGCTGCATTGTCGTCAGCGTGTTTCTGCCCTGCGATGGCCTGGCGAGCTGCCCAGGGTGTACTCTGCCCTCGCCTAGAGTCAGTTGAGATGGGCACAAGCCTCCCCGCGACCCTAATTAGGATTAAGCGGTTCAGAAAATGAATGAATGATGAATGAATTTTAGGACAATAAACAACATACACAAAGCATCACTGAAACAAAACCCCTGTTAACCCCTAATAAGCAAATGGAGGAAGACTGAAAGGAAATAGTACAAATACACTATCAAATCCACAAAGAGCAAATATCTTTAAATACATTTTAAAGGTATAATTATGTAGAACTATAAATCTTCTCTCCTATAAATGCCTGGCATGGTGTGGAAGACTGCCTGCAAACGTGAAAAGTTCCCAAACGACATATATTTCAGGCACTACTATGCCATTGCCTCATTGGTAAGAATGCAGCTGAATAATGTTGTAGTTCTGATCCTACAGAGGTAAACTAAACATGAGTTCTGTAATTTAAATATGTGTGTGATTGTACACCTTGACTGTAAACTGTGTATCGTGTGTAGAGAAGTGCAGAATACTTCCTGAAAGAAACTTAATTTTTCTTTATTAATCTGTAACATTATGGTAGTTAATGCTTAGATAGCAGTAATGCATAATCTCATCTGCCTTGAGCATACCTTAAATATCATTCAAAATGAAAAAATATTTTACTACAGGTGTTTTTACATTGAATGTAACCAATTTAATGGGCGCCCGTCAATTTTACTCAAACTTACATTTTTTTTAACACAAATAAGGACCACCCTAATACACACACACACACACACACACACACACACACACACACACCCGAACCGCTCCTACATCCCTATTTATAGCTCATC
>JBCNYH010000006.1:17703672-17723625 GCA_039654325.1 Tandanus tandanus
CTGAAAAATGAAGATGCTGATCCTGCAGCAAATGAAATATCATGGTTTTGTTCAGCTGAATTTATAATGTCCTAGCTTTCTGAGCCCGAGATAAGTAGCACCAAGGAAGTTGATGGAGAGTCAGAAAGCAAAGATGACACTGGAGAGATAAAAACCTGAATGAATTTGCTCAGTTGGTAAATCTGATCTTTCCTGCAACCAACTTTTTATTTTTTTATAAATTCTTGTAAAACCTGTAGATAAATACTCTTAGAAAATGTACAAAAATATATCAATTTAAATAGCTCTGAATTTACCAATCGATCTACTTTTCTTCCCTTACCTATGGTCACAAGCTTTGGGTAGTGACTGAAAGAAAAAGATTGCGAATACAAGCGGCTGAAATGAGCTTCCTTTCCAGGTTGGCGAGCTCTCCCTCAGGCATAGGGTGAGATGCTCTGTCATCTGGGAGAAGCTCGGAGTAAAACCGCTGTTCCACTGTGTTGAAAGGAGCCATTGGAGGTAGCTCGGGCATCTGGCTAAAATGCCTCCTGAACATCGCCCTGGTGTTTCGGGCAAGAGATTCCAGGGCCGACCCAGAACACACTGGAGGGACTATGTCTCTCAACTGGTCTGGGAATGACTCGGTGTCCCCCAAAGGAGCTGGAGAAAGTAGCTGGGGAGAGGGAGGTCTGGACCTCACTGTTCAGGATGCTGCCCCCGTTACCCTAACCCAGAACAAGAGGAAGAAGAAGAAGAAGAACAAGAAAAAGAAGAAGTTGATGATGATGATGATATCAGTTAAAGCCATACACTCGATTTTTAAACAATTTATAAACAAGAATTTATATATATTTCATTCCGTCAGACAAACTGCTGGATTCTCCAAAGTGCCCCCAGACCATCACATTTCCCCCACCATGCTTGACAGATGGAATCCAGCACTCCTCCAGCATCTATTAATTTCTACTGCACCTTACAAATGTGGTTCTTTGTTACTCAAATGCCTCAAAGTTTGATTTATCTATCTATAGCATTTTTTCCAATCTTCCTCTGTCCTATATACTGTATATATATTGGTCTCTCGTCCTCAGGAGCATTTTTAATACCATATTTGGTCTTCCTGCTTACCTGTGCTATTCCACTGTTCCTTTTGGAGGTATCATTGGGTCAGTACACCAGTCAGAGCAGTATCGCCTGCTGGAGGATAATCTGCCCTTTGTTTCAAGGTGAGGCTTTATGCTTATAATCTAAAAAACACAAATAATATAATTTTTGGGGAGTGGAGGTTGAGTAGTTTTCCTAATACTCTTCCCAGTTTATTCACTGCCAATTCCCACCCATCACGTATGCTTCCCTTATCATGCATGATAACTGCCAACCAGGGAGGACGGGTGCAAGCATGTGTTTCCTCGTGCCAGCTGACTGCATTTTTTCAAACTGCCACTTAAGCATAGTTACAGCATAGCACACTTCAGAGGAATACACTATTTACCCATTGTATGCATGAGCTCACAGATGCCAAGGAAACGCTAGTGATCGATTAAGTGACAGGAAAGCAAGCGCATGCCTTCCCTCCATTCCTGAAAGCTCAGCCAATTTAGGCTCCCAGCCACGGACAGCTGTATACATCAACCTGGACTCAAACTCATGTTCTCCAGGATGATAGTGGCACATTTAGCAAAACCACAAAGTATAATTAACAGGGCTGTTTGCAAAGCTGCCTCAAAATAAGGCAGGGGTCTAGGCACTATAGACCTGAGGATGATTGCTTTTGACTTGTATGTATTGACCTCCACTGATGGAGCTTTGTGGAGCCAAGTGAATGAGGGTGGATGTACACTGTAAATTGAGGCCAACATAGAAGGATTGGCACAAGTGTGAAAAATTTCAAAAAGTTATTGGACAGGCTGTCCAGTTGAAAGAAAAAACAAATTCCTGGTCACATGTCAACATTCACACGAGAGATTCAAAAATTACTTCATTTTCTGAGCAAAAACAGACTACAAGCAGCAGTTACTTGCTGAAAATTCATTTACAACTAAACTAGAAAAGCTTTGATATCACATCTTATCCTGTTCCTTTATGTCCTAACTTCTGTATTTTAGGCATTTATCCAGATGACTGCTCTTTGTCTGTTAAGGAGAGAAAAATGATTGACTTTTGTCCACTACAGGCCAAACGTTCTATTGCTTTATGTTGAAAGAATGTTGGTCGCCCCTTGACTACTGCTTAACTAACTTAACTTTAAGTTTGGCTCTTGCTAGAAAGAGGGCTTCTGAATTCTATTAAAATATTTGGAAGATGTTTCTAGAAGTGATAAAGATTGGTGACATTGAAGAGGCACTGAAAGAGTGAGGAAATGGGAAAAATATTTCATTTACTCTGAGGAATGCACACTGTACTGTTCAGTATCTATTTTATTTATTTTATTTTATTTTATTTATTATTTATTACCTAATTTAATTGGTTGTTTCTATTAATACTCTACACAGTAATTTAGTGACTTACTAGTCGGGATTGTCTGTCTGTTAGCAACATTACTCAAAAACTTATGTCAGAAAACTTTCAGTCAGAAATGATACAAGGAACAATTGATTAAATTTTGCCAGTGATCCAGATTATTGTCTGGATGCAGGGAATTTTTAAAGATTTCTTAACGCGGATGACGTAGTCATCCAAGTTACTGTGTCTGGACCATACCTTCCAGGCTGGCTTTTGATGGTGTAATCTCATTCCTTTACCTTTCTGTACAACTTTTAGGCTAAATATCACAAAAATAATCCAATTATTAATACTTCCCCATCCGAACACAAGGCCTCTTATTCAAGGCAGGCCGTATACACAATGCAATCATATAAGTCTCAAATAATAAACAAATGTTGCATCTATAAAAATCCTGCATTTCTTACAACACCATATGGGGGTACAGAACGGCCTCGGCAGAGGTCTTCACTCTCCGAGTACTTGTCTAGTTATCTCCGCCAAGGAGGTTATGTTTTTACTGGCGTTGGTTTGTTTGTTTGTTTGTCTGTCTTTTAGCAACATTACTCAAAAAGTTATTCATGGATTTTGATGAAATTTTCAGCATAGCTGGGAAATGATACAAGGAACAATTGATTAGAGTTTGGCACTGATCCAGATTATAATAGGGATCCAGGAAATGTTAAAGGTTTTTTTTGCAGCCTTGGCGGAGGTCTGCGCTCTCTGAGTGCTTTTCTAGTTTTTATATTAGTTCATTAATCTATCTATCTATCTATCTATCTATCTATCTATCTATCTATCTATCTATCTATCTATCTATCATCTGTCTATCTTTTAATTATTTATTTGTATTTATCATTATTACTTTTATTACTGCCATATGTTCAAGGTGTTTATTCTGTTTGTTGCTAATGTATAAATAGAAAAAAACATAAACTTAGGTCTAATAAAAGGTAAAAAGAAAAAAGAAAACCTTTTTGACTGCCTCTTTGACACTTCCTCCAATAATCATGCAGCAGCCCGGAGTCCTGACCCCACTTTTCACTAGAGACACTTGACTTCCCTGATAATGATGCTTTTCAAGCATTTGTCCAATAAACTTCTTTTTTTGCTGCACTGAAAGCAGAGCATAATCTGAGTGCTGTAGAACTCCTGTGAAGCTATACTTCTGTGAGGTGTAATGGATCATGCTGCCATGGGAATGTATAAAAAAAAAAAATCATGTTAGTCAAACTGAGAAATTATTGCTAATTCTGAATGAACTAGTTATGAAGTTGAACACGTTCTAGCACACTTTCAAATCTTTCATGACATTTTAGAGAAGGCAAAGTTTATCTTGCAGTCTTAGAACAGCCACCACTTGTGAGTGTATATGTGACTTTTAATAATCTGTTATATGTTCTACTTTTATTCTACAGGATTAGGCTATGGGACTTTAGTCGTCCTGTTGTATTCCAGCATCTACTACATAATTATTATGGCTTGGGCATTCTTCTATCTCTTCTCCTCTTTTAGCACTGAGCTACCATGGGCTAGCTGCAGCAATGCCTGGAACACTGGTACAGTTTATATTATTAATACAAACCACAGAAAATTAAAGATTAACTAGCAGATCATAATACAAAGTTCAGTGCAGTCTTCACTCCCAGTCTTAGTTAACTTTGAGCATGCTGGACCAAAATAATTATTAAATAAATCAAGCCACATTTTTTTTTTATAAACCCACAGCTGTGGTATTTAAAATTTGATTAACACTTTGTACATGCCCTGCGATGGCCTGGCGAGCTGTCCAGGGTGTACTCTGCCCTCGCCCAGAGTCGGATGAGATGGGCGCCAGCCTCTCCGTGACCCAAATCAGGATTAAGCGGTTCAGAAAATTAATGAATGACAGTTTGTAAATAGCACAATGAAGAGGGAACCACACCAATGTTTTTTTCCTCTGATGAATGAAAATTGTATTGTGCAAACTTTTTTGTTTTAACTAATAAGAAAACTACATGCATGTGCCGTATTAAGTACAAGTTTAGCACTTTTCTTTTAGCTCTTGTCTTCTTGTTTAGCTCTTGTCTTCTTTGCTTAACAGAAAATTGTGTGGAATTTGATAAAAAGGGCAATTATAGCAACTCAAGAATACCACAGAATGCAACTTCACCTGTTGAAGAGTTCTGGGAGTGAGTTGCTTCGTATAGCAATAACAATAAATCTATTATTCTATTTCATGTATCAGAAAGTAATATTCTGAGTATGGTTTGCATTTTCTAGAAGGAGAGTGCTAAATCTCACAGGCAGTGTGTATGAACTGGGCAATATGAGGTGGGAGCTGGCACTCTGTCTACTCTTGGCTTGGATCATCTGCTATTTTTGTGTGTGGAAGGGAGTGAAGTCTACAGGGAAGGTGAGAGCCTCATAACATTTAATTAGAAAGTAGTGATGATGGACTTAGCAATCAATAGATGCCTGAACAGCGTCCTCTACATTTAAAGACTATTTTATGGGGTTTTTGGCATCAATAAATTCGTAAGAAGAAGGAGTACACATCCTGGTGGCAGAGGCATTTTTGATGATGCGATTGGTATTTTCTGATTTAAACTGAGAGAGAACATTTTTTCCCCAGGTTGTCTATTTCACTGCTACTTTTCCATATGTGATGTTGGTGGTGATGTTGGTGCGAGGACTCACGTTACCTGGAGCTGTTGATGGCATCAGATTTTACCTCTATCCAGATGCTACACGTCTAACAGACCCACAGGTAGAAATACGAAGAAACCTAACCAAGCTTAAGCTCTAGGACACTAAATGGGAAGAAGCATATTCATACTTTTGTTGTTCTAGGCTGTATAGTATAGTGATGCTTTTTTAAATTATTATTATAGATGAGGTTATGTATTCCTGGTGTAGTGTATTACTTACTTGATCAATAAGAAATACTGTATGTTTAAGCAGTTTCTCTCATGACATTTAGGTGTGGATGGATGCTGGAACACAGATATTTTACTCATACGGTCTCTGTATGGGATGCCTCACTGTACTAGGAAGCTACAACAAGTACAACAACAACTGCTACAAGTGAGAGGAATAAGCTTGTCAAAATTCACAACTTATTAAATGTACATTTGAACTAAAGAGACTGCCAATGTGATGGTAAAAAATATAGGAAAAAAATTGCAATTCATGAATTCCTGAATGTAATATGTGTAAGCATGCCAGCATAAGACTTCCCCCTCTCCTTACATTAAGACACACACGCCTGAGAGACTTGGTGTTGGAGTTCTCCTTGGTGAGTGAGAGGGTCAACTTTCTGTGACTGAAAATTGCAGGAGGGAAGGCTCTAACTTTTGTTTATGATTATGTACCAAATACCTGTTCAGATTACCCAACCTTCTTGGAGTCGGTTAGGTGGTGTGCTCGGAGGACTTGTGATTGAGGAGGTTGTTCTCCTTGGAGACTTCAACACCCATGTGGGAAATGATGGAGTGACCTAGGTAGGGAAGTGGTGGCTTAGTGGTTAAGGTGATGGGTTACTGATCCGAAGGTCAGCGGTTTAATCCCCACTATCACCACTGTTGAGCCATTGAGCAAGGCCCTTAACCCTCAATTGCTCAGTTGTATAAAAAAAAATGATAATTGTAAGTCGTTCTGGATAAGAGTGTTTGCCAAATGCTGTAAATGTAAATGAGAGAAGTGACTGGGAGGAACAGCCTCCGTTCTCCCCTATCTGCACCCAGGTGGTATTTTGTTTTTGGACTTTTGTGCTAGGCATGGACTATCCATAACAAAAACTATGTCCAAGCATAAAGTAGTTCATAAGTGTACCTGGTATCAGACTACCTTATGCCAAAGTAAGATTATTGACTTTGTAGTCGTATCATCAGACCTGCCACTGTATGTCTTGGACACTTGAGGAGAGGGACAGAACTGTGAACCAATCACCACCTGGTGGTGAGCTGGATCCGATAGCAAGGAAGATTGCTGGACAGACCTGGTAAACCCAAATGTGTAATAAGGCTGACCTGGGAACATCTGGCAGAGACTCCTGTCTGTGAGAACTCAACTTACACCAGCTTCTCGTTGGAATTTGAATGGTTCATGTTCAGGGCCTCCATTGTTGATGCAATTCCAGGAGCTGTGGCCAGAAGGTTGTTGGTGCCTTAAATGTTGGCAACCTAAGAACCCACTGGTGGGCACAAGTCATGAAGGAAACTGTCAAGCTGAAGGAGGCTTTTCGTGCTTGGTTGTCCTAGAAGTCTCCTGAGGCAGCTGACAGGTATTGAGTGGCCAAAAGGCTGCAACTTCAGCGGTCTCAGAAGCAAAACTCAGGCATGGGAGGAGTTTGGGAAGGCCATACAGAACAATTTTCAGTTGACCTCACGGAAGGGAAACAGGGCCCCTCCAAGGCTGTGCTTTATCTGGGTCAAGAACTGATGACCCAGACTGGGGACACTGACAAGTGATGGAAGGAGCACTTTGAGGATCGTCTCAATCTGACCACGATGTCCTCCACAGAGGAGGCAGATTCTGAAAACTCAAGCCATCACCCTTGCAGAGGTCACCAAGCTAGTTAAAAAGCTCCTTGGCAAGAATTTGCTGGGGGTGGATGAGATTTGCCTTTAAATGCTGAAGGCCTTAAATGTTATGGGGCTGTTCTGGTTGTCACACCTCTTCAATATTGCATAGAAGCCCAGGATGACACCTGTAGAGTCTCAAATTAAAAAAAAAAAAAAAAAAGGGGGGGGGGGGTACCAGAGAGTGTGATCGGGGAATCACACTGCTCAGCTGTCTCCAGGGTGCTGGAAAGGAGGCTCTGACCATTTGTCAAACCTCAAATTCAAGATTGTAACTTTTATCCGAGTCATGGACCAGTGGATCAGCTCTGTTACTGAGGAGGTCATGGGAGTTTGACCATTCAGTCTACATGTGTTTTGTGGACTCAGAGAAGGCCTATGACTGTGTCCCCCAGGAGATTCTGTGGGGGTGCTGAGGGAGTATGGGATACCAGGGCTACTGTTAAGATATGGTTTCTGTATATCCAAACTGAGAAATGTGCCTGCATCCTTGGCACAAAGTCGAACTTGTTTCCAGCGCTTGTTGTATGGAAATCAGTTTAGCAGCTCTCTATTTAGCAGCAGTTATAAAAGTGCACAAAAGACAACTAATGTAACTACACTAAGCTACACACACACACACACACACACACACACACACACACACACACACACACACTTACACATACCTATATGTACACATATACATACATATATCTTATATATGCAAACACATACATCTATCTACATATTCACACATGTACAGACATATACATCTATCCAAATTATCACACATATACACACATACACAAAAGGGTGCATGGTATGTACAGGGTAAGAGGTAGAGGTCCTGAAATCCTTCCTGTGCTCTGCAGTAGAGCTGCTGAACCACACTGTTCAACAGTAGGTCAGGAGGCTCTTGATAGCAGAGTGATAAAAGTTTGTAAGTAGGGGTTGGGGTAGGCGGGCTTGTCGGGGCTTTCTGAGGAAGTACATGTTGTTGTGCCTTTCCCACCTGATGAGAGATGTTTGTAATCCAGGTGAAGTTGGTAGAGATGTGGACTTCAAGAAACTTGAAGCACTCCACCCTCTCTACATCCTCTCTCAATATAGAGGGCAGAGTGCTCAGTTTGTTTAGATCTGCTGAAGTCCATTATCATCTCCTTTGTTTTGGATGTATTTAGGTCCAAGTTGTTGTCACACCATCGCCACAGATGCCGGACCTCTTTCCTGTAGGCTGACTCATCATTATCTTTTATTAGACCTATGACAGTGGTGTCATCGGCGAGTTTGACAGTGGTGTTGCCGGTGTGAATAGGGAAACAGTCGTATGTGAAGAGGGAAAAGAGAAGGGGGATGAGAACACACCTCTGTGGTGTTCTGGTGTTCTGGATGAGAGTGGAGGAGATGTGATCTCCTATCCTGACATTCTGAGGTCTGTTGCTAAGAAAGTAACCAGGTGCATAGTAAGCTCTCTAGGTCCAGGTTGCCCAACTTCTAAACCAGTTTATGTGGTAGGACTGTATTAAAAGCAGAGCTGAAGTCTACGAACAGCATCCTCACATACGAGTTACTGCTATCCAAATGTGTGAGGGCTGTAATGATGGCATCCTCTGTTAACCTGTTTGCTCTGTACGCAAACTGAAGTGGATCAAGATCAGCAGGGATGGAAGCCTTAATGTGAGACAAGACAATTCTCGAAACATTTGGTGATGATGGGGGTTAGGGCAACTGGGCAATAGTCAAGTCGTTTAGGCAGTTCACTGTGCTCTTCTTAGGCACTGGAACAATGGTGGCAGTCTTGAGACAGGTGGGAACCATACATTGCAGTAGCGAGAGGTTAAAGATAGTGGTAAAAACCCCTGCTAGTTAATCTGCACATGCTTTAAGTACCCTTCCTGTTACTCTGTCTGGACTTTCCTCGTGTTGACTCTGCGCAGGAGTAACTGCTAAAACATGAAGAGCACCAGGCCGCTGCGTCTACCTGCACCGCCATCTTGCTCATTCAAGATGCTCATTCTGTTTGTGGTATTCATGGACAGGATCTCAAGGCATAGTAATGGAGAGGAGGGTGTCCGGTTTGGGAACCTTGGGATTGCATCTCTGCTTTTTGGTGGATTGCCTTCTCCGAGTCAGAGATGAGTCTTTTCCTAAGTGGAGGAGTTCAAGCATCTCAGAATCTTGTTCTTGGGTAATGGTAGAATTGAGCAGGAGATGGACAGATGAATTGGTGTTGCATCAGCAGAAATGAGGGTGCTGCACCAATCTGTTATGGTGAAGAGGGAACTGAACCAAAAGGCATCTAGTGGCTGAAATGTGGCTGAAATGATTTTCCTTTGGAAGAAGTATGGGCTCAGTCTTATAAATAGGGCAAAGATCTTAGACATCCAGATAGAGCTTGGGGTAGAGCTGCTGCTCCTCTGCATCTGATTAAAATGCCTTCTGGTTGCCTTCTTTTGGGGTGTTCTAGGCATGTCCAACTGGGTGGAGGCCCCAGGGAAGACCCTAAACTTGCTGAAGGGACTATATATCCCATCTGACCTGGGAATGTCTTGAGATCCTCCAGGAGAAGCTGGAGTGTGTTGCTAGGGATGCCTGGGTTTCCCTCGTAGACTTGACCTCGGGTAAGCAGAGGAAAATGGATGGAATAGATTATTCTGCTTAATTAGATGCTAAAATGTTATTTTACAATTAACAACCATCAACTGCTAGGAGTGAATAAAATGAGTTTTTAAATGACTAATTTGTTCAGTGTGAGTTTTTAGATATGATGTCCTTAACAAACAGCAATAGGTCAACAAATTCCCAGCTTTTATTCAACTTCTATACATTTGCACAAGTAAATAAAAATGTCTTACTTACTTCGTGCATCAACCAGTCATATCACTGGTGTTGTTATATATGTAATATGCAATAAGCAGCGATACAGGCATTCACTGCCTCACAAATGCTTTCATCCACCCACATTTCCTGATTAGCAAAAGTATTTATTGCTGCTAAGGAGATACTGTCATTAACAAGCATGCTAACAAAACTAACTACAACCTCTGCAAACCTGATGTCATCTATGGATGAGTGGGACATGTCCAAGTGTGAGAGGCCATGTAGACCCTAAATTATTCTTGGTTTCACACGTACCACCATACTGTCATATATACACCACTATACTCACACATAATCACTAGTGCACTCTCTTACACAAACACTGGTTCACCCTTTTGCAAACACTATTACATTCTCACACAAACAATAGTACATTCTTTTACACATAAGATCACACTCCCACATAAACACTAGTACACCCTCTTACACACCATCACACTCTTACACAAACACTAGTACACCCTCTTACACACACCATCAACACTCTCACACTATGACACTCATACACAAAGTATGAGTATGAGATAGTGTTTGTGCAAGGGTATGATACTGTGTTCAAGAGTTTACTATGTGTATGTAAGATAATGCATGTATTGGAGAATAATAATGTGTGTAAGACAGTTTACTTGAAATGGAAGTAAATTTGATTAAAATGGAAACAATCTTAAATTCACAGTTGCTGATTGCCCCTCACTCACTCATCTGCAGAACTGCTTAATCCTACTATTAGGGTCGTGGGAAGGCTGGAGCCTATTCCAGCCAACACTGGGTGAAGGCAGGGTACACCCTAAACAATTTGCCAGACCATTGCAGGGAAATACATACACAACCATTCACATCCACATCCATACCTGGGGCGATTTGGAACAGCCAATCAGCCTGATGTGCATGTCTTTGGACTGTAGGAGGAAACCAGTGTATTCGGAGGAAACTCACACTAGCATGGTAAGAACATGCACACAGAAATGCCTGAGCCCCAGACTCGAACCCAATACCTTCTTGCTGTAAGGTGAAAATGCTAACCCCTACGCCACCAGGTTGCTGATTGGTTGTCTTTAAATGAAAAAGGGGGCAGCCTGCCTTCACAGTCATGATAACCCTGGGTTTACACTGGGGCACAACGTCCATGATCTCCACGATTTGAGAGAATCGTGATGAGCTTGGGGGGTCGGTGGGATCAAATCGTGATGATCCTGAGGGAACTTAATGGAATCGTGATGATACACGTGATGGACATTGTGCTCCACTGTAAACCCAGGGTTAATATGATTAAATCGTGGACAGATGTCCAGTTTAACTAGTTTTTATATTAGGAGGTGGATTTGTATTTTTTTTTTTAATAAATATTTACTTTATGCCACCATTGACAGTATTTGTTTCACTAAAGCTATGTTCACACTGCAAGCCCAAGTGGTCTCAATCTGATTTTTTCCCCCTTATGTGACCCATATCTGATTTTTTCATGACAGCGTGAACACCAAAAAACAATGATCTTTTAAAATCAGATCTGGGCCACTTTCATGAGGTGCTTAATCGGATACAGATCGGATTTTTTTTAAATGCGACCTCAGGTCTGAATAGTTCTTACGCCCTGTATCGGAATTCAATGCGACCTTGACGTCACTCTTGGTCAACATTTATCATAATTAGGCAACGGCGGGAGCCCCTGAAGACAAAAAGAATACATAGACTTCTCTACAGAGGTAGCAGCTACAAAAAAAGCCACAGCCAGAGTTTTGTCTCTCTCTCTTCATTCTTCTCCTCCTCGTCATCTGCTGACACATTGTTCGGCCTCCACTGCATAATAACTAAAATTAAAAATATGTTTTTGCTGAGGTACACATGGTACTTCTTGGACGCCGGTGATCCTGATCCTTCTGCTTTGTGAGTCCTGTGGTCTGTCATCTTGGAAGCCCCTCGCTCCTGCTGATGATCCATATGGGCTTAGATCTGCACTCAGCGACTGTGAAGATGACTTTTCAGTGCTGGTGATATAAACTCTTTTGCTACAATTATTTAGGATTTACAGTTGTGGTATAACCAACCGGACTACATGTTGGACTGTAATGCAGTTTTCTTATATGGTTTGTATTTTTATGGTTTCACCCAAATGAAGATGGGTTTCCCTTTTGAGCCTGGTTCCTCTCAAGGTTTCTTCCTCGTGTCAACTGAGGGAGTTTTTCCTTGCCACTGTCGCCACGGGCTTGCTCATTAGGGTATATGGTCATATGTGTAGGGGGTTGTAGAAAAAGGTTTAAATTCCTCCTTAAATTACTTTTTACTATGTAAAGCTGCTTTGCGACAATGTCAATTGTAAAAAGCGCTATACAAATAAAATTGAATTGAATCTCTCAACCCCATGTTTGCCATCGACTTCTGTGTATTTTCACTTCCATAAACACCGTGCTACGTCAGACTCATGTGTTTCTATTGGGGCCTTTTACACTGCAGTCTGTTATAGGTCACATCTCCAAATGTGAAAAAACTGGATCTGGAAAAAAATCGGATTCAGGCCACTTGGCTTGCAGTGTGAACGTAGTTTAAATCTAACTGAAAATCAAATTCGATGCTCCATTTTGTAGTTCAATAAAAGGTAAAAAGTTTCATGCCTGTTTTGCAGCAGCATAAATGATACAAGCTAGAAAACAATTAAAACTGTTGCAATCGAGTTTCTATTCCAGCTCTCATTTCTCGAAAAAGGTTTTCATGCATCGATCTACCTGAGCCACTATGCTGCTGAAGTAAATGGCAAATAATGTTTATATTTTGTGCCACTCTAGAAGACTGGCAATACCCATTTCCAACAATTTATCAAAACTGATGGTAATCTTTTGACATTAGCCCAGTCTGTCCTACCCTTTTCCACTTATTTAGTTCATATTCTGCTTTTTTAAAGTTCCCTATAGAGGGCTCGGAAGTCTCACACATTGACCATGAGTTCACGTGCCACACAATATATTTCTCATAATGAGACGAGGGATAGAGTGCATCAAGGTTTCCCATTATATAAAAGAGTTCATACTTGTCCCAAGTTAACAGTTAAGTATTAGCCACTTTTCAGCCCATTAAAAAAAACCCCCAGAAAATAGCACTTGGTAAATTCTAAAACAAATCACATGTGATCCCGCTGTTAAATAGATATGCGCATACATGGAGTGTAAACAAAGTGGAAGAGCATGATTCTGTAAATTGTGAGTAAGAGGCTATACTAGTGTTTGTGTAAGAGTGAGATAGTGTGTGTAAGAGGGTGTACTAGTGTTTGTGTAAGTGTGAGATAGTGTGTGTGTAAGAGGTTCTATGGGCGTATTATGAAGTGTGTGAAGCCAAGAATGATTTATGGCCTATATAGCCTGTCATAGTCTATGTCATCAAATGCATCCTGTATCATGGCTAATGACTGAGCAGACCAGCTTTTTACCTATCGACACCTCTAGTTTTGTCTAGACAAAAACTAGACTGGAACATCATGGGCAGCTGAAGGAGAAATCTGGCAGCCATATTGTGAGCTGGATATTGTCACAGCCACATCCACCAACCTGTGGACAATATGACATTTGCAATACATGAAGTTTAACTTTTAGACCGATTTTAGTAAAATAAACAAATCCAACAACATGGGATAATAGAAAATATAATAAGTTAAATTTTTTGGAAACTGTAAAGGATATCATAAAGGAATGAAAGGGTGGGCTCTTGACTCACACGTTGACTGTGAGACACACGCATTTTAACCAGTTCACATTCTCACATACCTTTATAGGTGAGGTTCAAACATATGGAGCAAAGTTTTCCACTGAGTTCAGAGCTGTAGTTACTTAATCAGACACCTAACAGCCAATCAGAAAATAACATTTGCTGTTTCAGGCAATTTCCAAAAGAGGTTGCATGTGATCATGCTGTAAGCATGCTATTATTTCTTCATTATTTGTTAAACACAGTACTTAAAGGAGGAGCAATGCTTGCTTTACCCGTACAACAATATTCAAATATATTTATTATGAATTGGTTATGTGATAACATGCCTCCTGTCTTGATTTGATTCCTCAGTGTTGTACTTTGGCTGTAAGAGTTGTTTTAAACTCATATCCTACTGCATATTCCTCTTCAGAAAAATACAGAGCTCACGCCACAATTTCAAAGCTGTTTTTGCCTTCACACACACTCCTTTTACATGAATGCACACAGACACTGATGAGTAACCACCAAACTTCTTAAATCACCTTAACACCAGTGTAGGTCAGGGTTTGTTAACTCTTACTCTAGTCAAGAAAAACGAGTTAATCCTCAATAAGTTAAACTGGCTTTGTAACATACCCCGCAGGGTTATTGAGACTTGCATACAGGGGTAAGCATGTGGTTTCAGAATGACATTGTGGCCGATTTCATTGTTGTTCCAAGAGATACCAATCAGATGACAAGATCAATGATAATGATCGAGAGTTTCCTTTCTTTCTTGATTCTGTTTTTGTAGTTAAAATAATTAATGACAAAGCATAGTGGTCCACTTTTCTTCCAGTTTCATCATTTCCCCCTCCAGGCCCCATTTTTTATTATTATTTTTTTTAGAAGATTAAATCAAGAATTACTGAAAAAAGGGTCTACCATGACGTGTATATCATGCAGATCTATGTCTATGCGAATCAGGGGTGGTAAGGACTCAGATGCAAACCAGTAAAGGTTGAGGTTCAGGGGTTTTATTTCTCACAAGGGAGACAGGCAAAAGTCTTTCAAAGCACACAACAATAGCAAGGTTTGAATTCAGGCAGAGGTCAAAACACAGGTAGCAACAGTAGAAGGGCAAAAGTACCAAAATGGTAGGCAATATCAAAGTCCAAAAAACAGCCAAAGTTTCCAAACCGAAAAACAGTACAGACAACGACCCCCTTTAGTTTGATAAGCCACACTATAAGACACTGAATTGCTCTCTGCCTCCCTGCAGCATGTTATTGGCAGGGAATAGGCTGGGTTATAGTGCACTAATAGAATTGCAAACACATTGTTAAGCCCCGAGGCTACAAGCCTCGGGAAGCCTTGAGATAGTCCGGTCCAGTGTCTCAAAATGTTGCACTGTCATAAGCTTCTAGAGCAGTTGTTGGGTGAGCATAAAATAGAATAAAAAGTAAAGACACACAGAGCATTCAGGAAGGCAACTGAGCTTAGCCATGCCATACCCAAAAAATCATTCTTTCCAACTGATCACATAACAAAAGGACAATTAACTGTTGTGAAGTGCAGTTTTTTAAATGTTCATTTTCTGACTATCTTCACCCATATTCAGATAGCTTTGATGTCTAATTATAGCATGTTGTATATTTGATTTACAGGGACTCTATTTATTTGTGCCTGTTGAACAGTGGGACCAGTTTTGTGGCTGGCTTTGCCATCTTCTCTGTGCTGGGCTTCATGGCTTACGAACAGGAGACAGACATCGCATCAGTTGCAGATTTAGGTGACTGGAGAGATAACTTCCAAACAGCACACATATATAAAAAGTTTGTTGTTTTGAGCAAAGGTTCATCTCTAAAAAAAAATGTTTGCTTTCCCAGGTCCAGGGTTGGCTTTTATTGCATACCCCAGGGCAATTGCCATGATGCCTGTTCCACAACTATGGGCCATTTGTTTCTTCATCATGATAGTTCTGCTGGGCTTAGACACTGAAGTCAGCAGAAAAAATATTTATGATTGTCTATATTTTATAATGTTTGTGATGTGTGTATTCTTATATATCTTTTTTGTCTTGTACCCCTCTGTTAAGTTTGTGGGTTTGGAGTCATTAATCACAGCTATAAGTGACCTGTACCCTTTTTACTTTCGGATTGGATATCGACGCAAACTCACTCTGCTCTTCATCTGTCTTGGGAGTTTCCTGATTGGCCTAGTTATGGTAACAGAGGTCATTATGCTTAATTTATCACACAAAAATAAATGTCATCTTGCACTCTTATAATTGCTTAACATGCAAGCTATAATAAAATTCATAGGATTTCCTACTGAAATCTTAATCAGTTTCAGAAAAAGTCCTGTTATTGATATACTACATAGATACAATATTGACAGATTTCTTGTAGCCAGAAACATGTAAAAGTTCTTTAACACATAATATCATCAAAAATATTTTAACAGGGCAGTGGTGGCACTGTGGTAGAGTGCTGGATTACTGATCCCAAGGTCAGGGGTTCAAGCCCCACCATCACCAGGTTGTCACTGCTGTCCCCCCCAGTGCAGCTAACTGGGTTATCAAATGCAGGCCATGTCTCTCATTGTCTATGGTGAGAGGCATGTAAAAGAACCATTGCTGATTTTTGTCAAGAGTAGGCTGCATAGCCGTCAGCGTGTTTTTGCCCTGCGATGGCCTGGCGAACTGCCCAGGGTGTACTCTGCCCTCGCCTAGAGTCGGCTGGGATGGGCGCCAGCCTCCCCACGACCCTAATTAAGATTAAGTGGTTCAGAAAATGAATGAATGATATTTTAACAGACTGTTGTCCACACTGGCTTCATTTTTTAAAATTTTTTTGCTTAAGCTAAGCCTCATATTCTTCCTCTTGGTTTTATTCTCCAGGGCGGCTTATATATTTTCCAATTGTTTGATTACTATAGCTGCAGTGGAAAGACACTTCTATTAATCGCCATTCTGCAGTCAGTGTGCATAGGGTGGGTGTATGGTAAGTACTCAGCGTAAAGCATTAACACTTTAAGAACAATGCACAGTTGTGGGCTGCAGATTTGTACAGTAGAAATGTGAGTATACAGTTTTTTTATTTAAAAAAAGTTTGAACTGCCGATTTCCCCCCCAACATATTTCAACAAACAAATATTTCACCCTGAAGTCACACAGTCATTGTACTCATTATAAGACTTCTCACAAACACAATATAACCAGTGGAGCTGCTAATAAAATATTTTTTGAGGAGGCAAAGATGAAGAAGCTGAGATGCAAATATATTAATATTACTTTTTATATGAATTTTTTATTATGTTTAATAGGGTGGATAGGGTTAAATGTTTAGCCTAAAATGTCCCGCAGTCACTCTAAGTCTTTATTACATGGCTGATTTATCTTGCTAATGAGCAAAAGACAAATTCATGGCTTACAAGCAGGAGACAGACATCTCAACCGATTAATTTATCCAGCGAGTGGCATTATAGTGGCATTTTGACTGGATGTGAACAATTTTACCTACAACATACCAGATCACCTACAATTTGTCTAGTGGTAGGTTTAATAAAATTCATAGATTTAACATACAATAACCTTAGAAATGCTAACTAACAGCATCATGAGACCTATACAACCCTGAATATCAAGCAAAGTAACACTCTCTCTTCATTTCTGTTCACATTTTGTTACACTGCAGCCTGAAACAAAGACACAAACATAAAATAAAATGCCAGCTGTATTTACTCAATGCAACTTATTAAAGTCAAGTGAAATACATAATAGCAGTAGTTCAGAAAAAAACAGAATCACTAAGATTGTTAAAGGATCACCCTTTAAAAAAATTACTTGTAAACTTAATCAGATGTAAATAAACACCTTCACCGCTGATCACCATGCTAAGCTTCCACTTGTGTTGTAATCATTCTCATTAGTTCAGCTTATAAACAGATATTCCTAGAATGTTCCATTGCTTGAAAGAATACTTAAAGGAAACAATCATCCAAGATTAGCAAGGCACCGTCAAAAGATTTCAGGGAGCTGTGGACGAGGACAAGTCAGGAGAAGGATCCCCACAAAAAAAATCAAAGACTTTATTATTAATTCCTAGGAGCTCAGTAAAGTACTCAATCAAGAAGATGAAAATATTGGTACTACCAGAACCCGTCCTGAATTAGGACAGCAGCTGACATTCTAGTTCAACCCAAACATGTTCAGTGGGGTTGAGGTCAGTGCTCTGTGCGAGCAACTCACGGTCTCCCACTTCATGTCTTCATGGAGCTCATTGTGTGTGTAGGGGAACTGTCATGCTAGTACAGGTCTGGGTTATTTAGTTCTAGTGAAGGGATATTATAACCCCCAACAGCAGACGAAGACAGTCAGCACAATAGTGTGCTTTCAACTTTGTGGCATACGCTTTAGGAAGAACCTACATATGTGTCCGATGGGCAAGTGTTGATAAACTTTTGTCCATATAGTGCATCTTTCACTTGGCTGTTATAAGTTGAACTGTGTAAATACAAGTGAAAAAATATTTAGTGTGTGTCTTCATTTCAGGCTGCAAAGAAACAAAATGTGAATATTTTGAAGCAGGTAATATTTTAAAATTCTATCTTACTCATTTTAATTAACAATTATATACTTTGGGATTGCTGAATAGTCTAGGGGCCTATTTAGTTCAGCAACATTCACCAAGCCTGAGGTGAGTAATTGTTTAAGTATATAGTATATGGGAACATAAGCAAAACTAAAACAAAATTTGTATGTTGTAGGAAGGGTAACCCATAGGTAACCTTGTTGTTTTTGTTTTCTTGTTGTTGAGATCAAGGCTCAATGTAGCATGGGTTTAGTTTTCTGCATCTGCACCTGACTTTGGAGTACATGCACTCTGAACATGAGGACACTGCATGCTAATTTTGCCTCCATCTGTTGCCACTGGTATTTCTATTTGAACAGTTCTTTGGTGGATTCCAGAATGATTTTTTTGCAGGTGATGGGTGTGTCCTCATGATTAACTGAGTCCAAAGGTATGGTGGGCATTCTGGAGGCCCAAAGCCTCTTAGGGATTTAGATGTTTAGCTGTACATAGGTACCCCAGGTTTATATAATCAATAAAAATAGTGAAAGGATGTTTATCCTCCTACAGATATTACTCTAGGGCTCATTATCATAGTTCTTTTTGGCCATAGATAACTTGTGTGAAAAGGAGGAGGTAGGGTGCATCCTGCTTTTTTCTCTCTGCAAAGAAAGAACTGAAATTATAAGAAAGAATAATCCTTACTTCTGTATCCAAGATGTACACTTCTACTATGAAGGGCTGTTCATGGTCTGGCTGTGGTAAAGGCTGTTTCAGGTTTGCAAACACGTTCGTGGCTGCTGGGGTCCACTGAAGCCTCTTGGTACCTTTCTTTGGCAGGGTGATGAGAGAAAAGACAGCCATGGTGACATTTTTTCAGCTTTCACATAATGTGAAACCCACAAACATCTGTGTGCTCAGCATATTCCACAGAATGTCACTGATAAGACACTGAAACACTGAGGGGTCCCAGAAAGCCCATATGGCATGACTGGGTATTTGTAGTGTGGTTTTCCACTCATCACCTGGGTGGATGTGAATCAGGTTGAATGTGCTGTGCAAATCCAGCTTATTGTAGTATTTAGCTTCTTTCAATAATTCCAGGGCTGAAGGAGCAAGATCAGGGGATATGGATATCTTGATGGTGACCTAGTTTAAGCCTCTGTCTTTGATGCATGTTCAGCTTTTTGTGCATGTATGATTTGAGCTCACGGAATAACTGTTAATTTAATGCGGCATAAAACATTTAATATGAAATCATTAAAAAAAAAAACCTTTTTGATTATTTCTCTTTTTTTCAGTCTCTTATAGTTGAGAGGCAACACCAAATCATACATTTTCTACCACCATCTTTCATACATGGTGTTGATTTAAATTTACTGGGGCAGCCAGTCCTGGAAAATTTTAAGTCAACTGAAATATATGCCACTTGTAGATAATTTTCCTTACAGTGGAATAATTGCTCAGATAGTTTACAGCTATTTATAACGCCCTTGTTTTCCTCATATGCATCCACATTTCCCCCCTGAAGGTTTAGAAGGCTCTTTATGCACGGTGACACCTCGCATCAGGTTTCAGGTTTAAATTAGACAGTATAAATATTAGGTTTAAATAAGACAGTATAAATATTAGGTTTAAATTAGACAGTAAAAATATTAGGTTTAAATAAGACAGTATAAATATTAGGTTTAAATTAGACAGTAAAAATATTAGGTTTAAATTAGACAGTATAAATATTAGGTTTAAATAAGACAGTAAAAATATTAGGTTTAAATTAGACAGTAAAAATATTAGGTTTAAATTAGACAGTATAAATATTAGGTTTAAATAAGACA
>JBCNYH010000006.1:17745649-17757023 GCA_039654325.1 Tandanus tandanus
TCACAGAAGTGTGATTGACTTGGAGTTACATTGTGTTGTTTAAGTGTTCCCTTTATTTTTTTGAGCAGTGTATATAAATACAAGTTGCTCTGGATGCGAAATGCCATAAATGTTGTGGCTTGAAAAATGAGTGAGTGCTGTTCCTTCTGTCTGAATTCTGTTCAGTGGGACTATTTCAAAGTGGTGACAACAGGTCCAATAAGTCCTTTATTAACCTTTAATCCACCAAAGACATTACTTTACTCAGATAATAATGCGATTATTGTACATTATCCCACTTATTACATGGCTACAGACTAAAACTATTAATTTGACAAAATATATTTAGAAATTAGTTGTTCTGCTAATGACCAAGTCAATAACAACTGACGGTCAGACACAAATAACAGGCTGCTAAATAATGCTGTACTTCTGCTGTAATTGACCAATCAGAATCCAGTATTTAACATAGCCATATAACAATCCCAGCTAATAATAGCCATGATAATCTTTACCATCACTTGGTAAAAAGAAGTGACTTAATTCTTATAAATACATTTATTTTATTAATTTTGTTGTTGCAGATTTTGGTGTAGAAAATACATGCCAAAAACGAACATTTATGTTTGGCATTAAACTAGATATTTATTGAGCACAGGTCTCACAGATCGTTCTCAAAACTGCATTAATGCAATTTAGGTAACATTCGTTTCTGACATAAATCAATCAAGATACTAAACTGTAGCCCAAAACGTTTTTAGGGCAAACAAGAGCCTCATAAATGAATTCACATCACAGATTAACATCAGTTTACAAAAACAAACATGATTTTATAACACAGGTATAAAAAGAAAAAAAAAATAGTCTTGTGATCGGTCTATTTACAGTACACAAAATAGCAGTCCCAGTAACCCAGAGGCGATCCAAACACTGCCATCTGCTGGATTACAACAACCCGTCAAATTCTTGTTTAGTGCACAGCTTCATCAGTCATCAATTGTTGGTAGCCAGAATGCCTGTGAAGGTGTAAAGTGGATGCAAATCAAACATTTTTGTTTACCACACACCTGGTATCTACTTTAAGATGTTACTTAAAAATTTATTAGAAAGGTTCTTATCATAAAATAAAAGAAATCCAAAAACACAACAAAATAAACGACATCAGCTATATCAAATATGCAATGCAAGCTACAGATCCTCAACGCCAATCTGTGACAAAGGCTTCTCATTTTGATTATCATAGTTAAAGGTATTTAACCTGAATAAAAAGTATGGTAGAGGAAATGCCATCATTTAATTTTCAGTTACTTAAGCCTAATACTTACTATCAATGTTATATTACAATCAGGATGATGGAGGATTTTACCAGCCATGTAACAAAGGTGTGGTGGATGTCACTAAAATTGACTTTAGGAACATCCACCAAGCCTGAGGTGCACAACTGTTTTAGTATATGCTATATGGGCAACTAAGCCAAAATAAATTAAAGTACACTGATTTTTATGGTTTATTTAAATTTCTTTAAATCATGATGGACGTAAGTGAGCTCCCAGTGGAGGCAGCTGCAAAGCCTTAGCGTTGCATAACAGGGCCGAGTTGATACTCGCTAAAGACTGTTAAGCATACTCATCCAAAGTTAGAACAAACTACATGGTCATAGAAGAATACTGGCTAAATAAAGGTGTGTTCTCACACTAATTATATAATTTTTTTAGTATAAATTATAAGGAAATAACCATAGCACTTTAAACTGAGAGCAGAGTTCCGTACGTGCTGTCGAGCTGACAAGAGTACATTCTTATTCAGAGTTGAGCTTAAATACTACTGGAATAGAGAGGAAAACGGGCTCTGTAATTATGTGATTGCACACCAATCAAAAATTTTTTGCACATAATATATAGATTTGGGTAAAAAAAATAAAAATAAAATAAAAAAGTAGAGCTCCCACTAGATGTCTCTATTGATAGATGAGAGCCTGGGTTTGCTTTTCAGCGCCTTCACTAGCCGATTTCCGCTTACATTTGTATCACCTGTCTGCGCTCATGCTCTGTCAAGCTTCTGATTTCAGCATTTGCTCCACAAACATTTATTTACCTGCAAGTCTGTCTGCCTACAGACTGCCTTTTTTTTATTATTCTGCATGAGTCTGAGCTATGGTGTCAGAGACTATATTTTGGGTTTCAGTTTTGTCATGAATAATAAATCCGTTTTTTTTTTTAATCACTACCTGTCATCATTCAAGTCAGCAATATATAACAGCCAATCAGTATCAACCCAGCATTGTGGGAGCCTTATTGGGCTTCCTGTGGCGAACATGTGCAGACACTGGACGGACATGGGACAATGATGTAGGCCATGTTCCATTTAATGTCTCATCCAAAGGATGGCATCTCATACAGCACAATAAACAATGCACTGAGGCATTTGGATTTTATCATCAGAGGGAAGATTGCCCCCTACTAGTCCACTAGCAGGCAGTTTTCTGAGGGGGTCTCCCACCCAAGTATTAAGTCTATAACCATTTAGCTTCAGTCAATTAGCAGAAATTGTGTACATGTTGGTGTAGGTCTGCACTGGCCTTGTGTTTCGATATTGCTTATAAATTAGGCAGAGGTCAGTTGAAAAGTTTTTTTTTTACATACAAGTTTTTACAGATTAGCATAGTGGTTCAGAAGCAAAGAGTATACCATTGCCATTTCATTGACACATAGCTCTAGTGTTTCTGACATGGTGGATATGAATTCGCAGTTTAAATAGAGCATACCCCAAAGACCTGATATTGCATCATTTGAAGCTACAGTTCACGAGAAGCTTTTAAAATAGTTTTTCACATCCTAAATTTTTATTTTTTTTTTAAATCGGTGTGTTCAAACACTTGTAAAGTATTTTCTTACGGATTGCTGCACTCAGACCCGTAATAATACATGCTAATGAAAACTTTTGTTAAGACTGACCCCTAATTAAGGTTATGATCTAGTACACTAGAGCAGCATCTCACCATGTTGGAACAGGCGCTGGCAAAGGTCATGAATTTCGGGTTAAACTGTAGGCAGGTGATAGGCCCCGTATGTTTCCCATCCAACAAAGCTACCTTCATTCCACTCTCAGCATTCCATACATGGATTTTGCCATCCTCCGAACCTAGACAACAAACCATATGACTTAATGACGAATCAAAATGGGCAAGTACCAAGATGTCCTTGACTTCCTGATTACTACAAAACAGTAAAAATTTGGTTTATGCATACCAATCATGACAAACTGAGAGTCTGGGGTGAAGGAGGCTTCTAGAACCACACCTTTACTGTTATTGTAGCCCTGCAGAGAAGAATAAAAATTTCTTAAAATGACAAAACCATAAAAGAAATATCCCAAACCTTTTCATTAAATAATAGACATTTTTTGCATAGAACACCAAATATATTAAAAGCAAAATTAGGTATAAAATAAAATGGCATGGGGAAAAAAAAAGCAAACAAAAAAATTGTTATATGCTGCCACTGAAACCTAATCTGATCTTTATAACCAAAAGGAAAATCACTGGCAATTTTGTTGGTTATAGCTTAGCAGCCTGTGTTTCTTCTATTAGAAACGTATATAGGTCTATATGTATAAAAGACTTGTAGAGAGTAGTTGCTCTTCTCATCCATCACTTTCATGGTACAGTATTTTTAAGAGTCCTGCTTACTTTTGCCAATCCAGCAGTTTGAAAGTGATTCAAATGACATATCTTACTTGCAAATGTTTTGGTGATACAAATACATCACAATCTCATTTTGTCTTGCACAATTTTCATGTATTGCTTGAAATGCAATGACTATGTAATGATAAAATATTGCTTGAAAAATTAGAATTTTGTAGTAAAAAGCTTATATTCAAAATAAAACCAACCTAAATATACAGAGGTTGCTATTTATATTCCCAAGGTCTTTAGTACTAGGTTTGAATTGAGTTTAAAAAGGTAATAAAAACACACCTTCCCACATATTAATTTTAGACTCAAACTACCCACATATACAGTGGTGCTTGAAAGTTTGTGAATTTGTTTTGTATTTCTGCATAAATTACCTAAAACATCAGATGTTCACACATGTCCTGGAGGTAGATAAAAAGAATCCAAATAAATAAATAAACAAGAAAAATATAATACCTGGTTACTTATTTATTGTGGAAAATGATCCAATATTACATATCTCAGGGAGGCAAAAGTACGTGAACCTCTAAGATTAGCAAGTAAATTTTAAGGTGTTTTCAATAAACTGAATGACAATCAGGATTAAGTGAGCACCCTCATTTATTTAACAGAAATCTGTCAAAATCTGACCTTCACAATACTTTTGTGGATATACATCATGGGACATACAAAGCAGATTTGTGAGGACCTCAGAAAAAGGTGTTGTTGATGCTAATCTGTCTGGAAAAGGTTACAAACCATCTCTAAACTGTTTGGATTCCACCAATCCACTGTCAGACAGATGGAGGAAATTCAAGACCATAGTTCCTTCTCCAGGAGTGGTCAGACATTTTTCCAAGTCATTGTAGAGGACTGATCAACAGCTACCACAAACATTTAGTTACAGTTCTGACTGCACAAAGGGGTCTGAGGTTCACATACTTTTGCCACTCACAGATATGCAATATTGGATCATTTCCCTCAATGAATAAATGGCCAAGTGTAATATTTTTGTCTTGTTTGTTTAATCGAGTTCTCCTAACCTTCTCCTATACCTTTAGGGCTTGTGTGAAATTCTGATCTTTTAAATCATATTAAGTGAATACCACCTCGAGTAGTGCTAATTAATTAAACCACAACTTTGTCTATTGCTAGGCACTGAACAATGTACCATAGGCACAGCTTATACTTAATAGCATATATCTGCAGCTGTATACATAAAAAGAATCCATGATTCATAATTAAGTGCAATTAAGCCAACTACATAAAATATTGTATGCTTTTTAAACAGACATAATTATTTGGTTTGCTGCAAAGACCAGACACATTTTTTTTAGCTACTCAGCAATAAAATTATATATACTCAAAACTGTAGAACAACCACTGTTCATGTCTATTTGCATTGGGGGAAAACTATCTTTAGGGAATACATAACTACATAACCCTTTCAGTCTCACCGAGAATGAATGCAGTACAGCACCCTTAAAAGCATCGAGCAGCCTGAGTGTGCCACCATTGCTGCCAATCAGGATAAGTTTGCCATCATTGCTGAACTTGAGGCCAGTCCACTCACATGAACGGTCATACTGCAGCTTAAATGTAGCAAATGGGCCCTAAAAGAAGACAGACTATGAAATGACCTGCAACAGCAAAGCGGAACAACAAGGAATTGCCAGTAATACCAGCTATAAAGGCTTTAATCAAAAGATCTGAGAACATGGAGCTTTCTTATAAATATAAATAAAAGGGCGGTGTACATACTACATAAGGACATGATCTGATTGGTTCACTATCTCGGGATAATGAACAATTATGTGCCGAAGGTGAGACAGCACATCAAAAAAAAAAACTACTCAGTTTAGCGAACCTGAGGCGCATAATTGTTTTAGTATGCTCGAGTGCCCCAAGAAACTGTGACTGTCGGTCATTTTAATTCAAGCGTTATCCACTTGAAATAATGATTTATAATCTCAAGGTAGCAGACCATGATACAGACCATGCCCAAAATGTTATCAGTTCATTGTTGGCCCAAGATCCACATTTGGTTAAAATCTTTTGACTAATTCCATTTTCCATTGGTAAACATGTAAACATTTATATGCTACAAACGTCCCATATTGCTTATCTAAATTACAGAAGAGGGATTTTGCACTAGTCTCTCTTACTTTGTCAAATGAGCGCAAGTCATAGAGTTTGACCATCTCTGAATTGACTCCTGCAGCAAATATAAGACCCTCAGGATCAAACGAACACACTGGTTTCCCCTGCAGATGCATTAGACCCTGTGACAACAGAGAGGATACAGATAAAGCTCCAGATTGGCTAAAAGTCTTAAGAATATTCAGCACATAGCTTACCTGACAGTTGGGAGAGCGAAGATCCCATAGCCGGATTGTTTTATCTATGGAGCCAGAGATGAACGTGTCATCGACAGGTGACATGGACAAAGCAACAACCCTGGACAATTCAAGTCAAAAGTCATACAGTCAGCAAAGATAAAAACAAATATGACTCAGAAATCTAGGATGTCCAGGTAAAAAAAAGGGGACAGTTCACAAAAATATGGCATAAGTGACATATTAAGAGTCCTTACCTCTTATTGTGCCCAGGAAAGTAGCGAATGTACTTATTATCATGAAGAGACAAGTATCGTATGGTATCTGTAATAACATAGCAAATTTAAACAATACTCAGAATTAGAAAATTTACCCAGGTACATCCGCTAATCACAGGAAAGCACATAGAAATTAACTTTTATACTGATATATAATAAACATTTTGACAGCATTTATAATTTTGATGCAAATCAGGTTCCACCAAACAATAAAGCTAGTTATGAAACTGAAGTAAAAAACAGAGCAAAATAACTACTAAAACACTTCTGATGGTGCAGATGTCCAGGTAAGCGTCGGAGACGAGTGAGCACCACCCTGGGCAAGGCAGTAGTCTGTACAGTTAGCTCCTTCAAAGGGCGGAATCACAGACCCTCAAACTGTACAAACAACTACCTCAAGCCAGAGTGGGCACAGCCAGGTATCCCTGTATGAAAAATGAGTATTGTGAGGAAACCTACTTTCATTAATGCGAATGAGGTGGGAGATATATTGTTATTAAGATAGATTAGGTCACATTTTCCAGACTTATGGTTAGTAATTCTATAACACTGAATAATTAGTCGGGATTTTGCTGAATAATCCCAGAGACAGGTCAATTCAGCAACATCCACCGAGCCTGAGGTGCACAAAAGGGCATCCGCACAGGAAGTGAAAGGAACAAGCGACCGTGCAAAGTCAATAAAAGTTAGCAAAATGATGGATGAGAGGTGAAATTTTCTTAAGTGACACGAAGTATACGGATACGGAGTTTCACATAAAGTGATTTGAAAGATAACCAATCAGAACTTAAAGAAACAGTTGACTGGTAGATGCCACCAAACACTAAGGTCCCCAAAGCATTTTTCAAAGAGAAACAACAAACACAAATTTAATGATTCTGCCTACACCAACATGGAAGAGCAGCTCATTATTGTCACGTCTAAACATCCTGTGCTTTATGACAGCACACAGAAATTTTTACAAGGGTAATAACTGGAAATGCCATGGTTGGGTCTATGGTTTTGAAACAGACTTTATTTTTTTTATTTCTTAAATGTGCAAGAGTCTCCGTTCTATACTTGCTGTGCAATAATAATGACACAAACAAGCTATATTTGATTATACATGCCAACATAAACTCAAATAAGATAACGATAAAATCTCTCATGGACCTATTGTAGGAAACTAACGCGATGCTGCTCATAATGTGACGGAGAGATTTTTAAGCAAGAAAAATGCGAGGGAGTTACCTAGGCAACAAGAGCTGAGTGGTGAAGTGATTTATTATTATTCTTTTTTTTTTAAAAGCATATACCAGTTTTTAGTATCCACTAGGCAGATACAAAGAAAAGCTAAATAAAATGAGATTTTTATAGTTTGTTACAACACTGCCTACTCTAAGTGACTGTGACAAATTGAGAGTGTCTATGTTTTTGATTCAAGCACTATCCACTAGTGATTTTTTTTTAATCCCCAGATACCAATCAGATTGCACCATATGCATGCAGTATGTACTAACACCAGTTGTAACAACTGCCTGACTGAACATTTAACTTTTTCCTCATGCTTAATACAAGAAAGCAGTGGGTTTATACAATTTCATATTCACAGTGTAAAGACTGTCTCAGAATTTTAATACAATATTATAATGTACATCTCAGCACAGACTGTGTAACAGAGAAACATATTAAACTATGTTTTTGTCACATTGTTCAATATTATTATTTGTGTTATAATCACACAGCATCAACTACACAACAAAATCAAAGTAAATACATTTGGCTTTAAATAAAAGAGCTTACCGTCAATCTTGTTAGAGCTGTAGACGACTGTATTGGCAGCGTGTGTGTATCTGATAAGGTCGACGCCATACTTTTTACTGTAGAGGGTTCTCTTGGGTCTGTGTTACAACCAAAAGTGGAAAAAGGAAAAAGGTTATGACTGCATAGACCTGCCTGGTGCATAGTGGCTATTGTGAATATTACGGTTTTATGAGCACTGAACACTTTTTTGGTGTCAGTTACAAGAAGCTGTCAATTAGTAAAGAACAAGAAAACCCTAAAAGCTGTTCAAATATATCATATGATTTTTTTTTGTTATATCCTTTGGTATATCTGTTAGATCCTTTGGTATATCCTTTAGAAACCACACATGCTAATATGAAAATATGTTCACTTTCTTCAATATCAATTTCTGCATTACCTACAACCACTGAATCTGACTTTTACACTCCAATCCCTACACAGGAGGTAAATTGCAGAGGAATCTCAATGATTATAGCCAATTGTTGCACTTAGGATAGATTTTATAGTGAAGCAGGTTTTTTTGTTTGTTTGTTTGCTTTTACAAAGCATGACATTTTCTTAAATGAAAAATATGTTGATTTTCATTTCTCTAAGGTGTCTCCTCATTAACTTGAATTAGAACATCATTCATAAAATAGTTTTTGGACTGCAGGTATGAATATTTATGCACACATTTCATTAGAAAATGCCTCATTTACTTAAATAATTATAATTTCCAGCAAAAGACAATATCTTCTCTATATGGCATATGTATTCCTTTAAATACATTTAAATGGTAACAATTATTTAATTAACATATAGAAATAAAATAATGCATATTCAGCATCGGAAATAAGGAGAACATTAAACGTATAAGCAGAAGATAAGGAAGAACAGTTTTCCCAACAAAACGCCCACGAGTTCCCCGCTTTTTTTTTATTTCCCACCTCAGTTTATTAATATCAACTACTACTTTAGCTGTCAGTGTTATAACAAACCATGTCTAGGGTGACAATCTTTTGCTCAGAAACCAGATTAAAATGCAACCTTCCACGTCTTGTGAGTAATTTTGCTGAAAAATCCCAGAGACAGGTGCCCCCCCCAGCAAATTAACTGGGTTAGCTGTAAGCCTGCGGAGGCGGTTAGTGTGGATTACTCGAGGCCGAGGCTTTTCATACTGCTAGGCCTCAAAGCTGGATATAATTAATAACAAAACATCGTTCACTTACTTCCCCTCTTGGCAGTCATATAAGACAATAGAGTCGTCGTCGCTGCTCGATATCACCGTCTCGCCATTTGAACTGAAGTCAAAGCAGTTGATTTTGTCCGAATTTTCTCGGAAAACCTTCGCGACTCTGAAACTCCGCAGCACATTGTCTGTTAGCTTCATAATGTCGCGCTTGGTTTATGCCTGGCCAGGCGCGGGCTTCCTCTCACCGTGAACGGAAACACACCAAGGATTGTTCGGAACTTATTTAAGACACCATAAAATATAAAATAAAATAGACTAAGTAAATAAAGCAGCCTAACACATATAATTCATAGTCTAATGAAAATCCCGCCGTACAAGCCCTTGAAGTCAGCACCGGAAGTGACTCAGGCGTGAGGTAGGTGGGAGTATGTACAACAAATGGAGGCACTACGATACGTTACGAGCGCGTAGGAATCCGTGCGGCCGCCATATTGGTACTCCCTAGTAACTGTCAAACTATGCCTAGCAAAGGTAATCATTCGTTCATTCATTTTCCAAACCACTTAGCCGACTCTGGGTGAAGGTATTGTTCACACTCACACTCCTATCACCTGGGGTGATAGAAATAATAAGAGTTGTATTCTTTTATTCACAATCTGGAAGTATTTCTGTGTGTGTATGTCTGTAAAATGAGTACCACATTTGTACACAGGCTCTCTATCCCAGACATTCTCTAGCTGACCACAGGAAACTCCCAATTAATCTAAATCTAGTCTCCCCGAGTTGTGAACAAAAACAGCAGTCTCCATTGTTTTTTAAGTGATAAAATCTGTCAACCCTAAAGTATAGGATGTAGATGTTCAGAGGTTAAGTTCCGGTTTTATGAGGCAGGATGTATATTGTTCCACAAATATTGTTACTTCTTTCATATGATATAAAACATATCCTGTGACGTCAAGTAAAGGTTGACCACAGGGTCCCCTAGTGGCACAAGATGTGTGTGTAGGCGTGACCTGAAGATAACAAGGTGGAGATGCAAGAGAATCAAACTTGGGAGTCAGATGGCAGACGGGGCTCACTTTGTCTCACTTTGGTCGCTAAGGGAAGGCTGTTCGGATTTAGGTTTTAGTGAGCCCATGGCCATGATGTAACATCCCATGTACTGTAATTATTTTTATTCATTTAATTAAATTACTAAAATTGGGAACTGACCGAATCTGCTTGGTTTTTCACACATCAACGGACACCAGGAGCCGATGAGGCCTAGAGAAGATGATTCCTTACAAGGGGCAATTTGTAATAGCCAATTAGCCTAATGTACATGTCTTCAGACTGTGGGAGGAAACCCATGTAAGCATGAGGAGAACATGCTAATTCCTCACAGAAATGCCATTGCTGAGCCCGAACCCAGGACCCTCTTGTTGTGAGGCGGACATGCTAACCATTACACCACCGTGCTGCCCAGATGCTGGTACATGACCATCAGGATGTGCTCAGCCACAAAAGTACTGGTACTTTACTGATGTCACATAAGGAGGCCTGGTATAAGTCAATCTCAAATGTATTTAGTGGGGTCAAGTCAGGGTTTTGTGCAGGCCATGCAAGATCTTCCACTCCAGCCATGGCAAAACCACCACTGATGAAAAATCCAGTGCGGTCTGAGCAGCTACTAGCTGTCCAAAACACAACTTAATGATAATGGAAATTTTCTGAATGACTCTGACTAATGCAACATTGTAAACAAAATATTTTGAGACCCTCCTCCCTCCTGAAAAATTCCGCCCCGTTTCCAGCTTCCATACCTCAGCCTGGGCTGATCAGTCAAGTTATTTTACACTTTCCTGAATTTTTTTGAAGAAACTGCTCAACTACTGTTTGTCTACAAGATTCCATCAGTACCAGTAATTTAGAAACTTTTCCATCTACCAGCATTTGGCACATGGAAGCTGGTCAGATCAAGTTTGAATTTTGCATTTTGTGATGGGGTCACATTGGGCACAATTGTCATACTGGCACAGGTTTGGGCCATTTATTTCCAATGAATGGAAATTGTATAGTACAGCATACAACAACATCCTGTACAATTATTCAACATGTTTCCAAAATTTGAGGCAACAGTTTGGAAAAGACCTTGGGTATACACACACATTAT
>JBCNYH010000006.1:17788962-17812010 GCA_039654325.1 Tandanus tandanus
TATATATATTTATCACAATGTTATAAATACCAACCATGAATAAATATTTCATATTATGTAGCAAGCATTATTCCATATGATAACAGCTTTTCCTTCGTTTAAACCTTTAGCCAGTGGAATCAAGATGCCAGAAGAGGTGCAGTTCTCATGCAGGTGGAAGTAGAAATCGCTGCATGCTTTTGCTCTCCAAATGGACAATGTATTTGTTCAACCATTCACATCACTGCATCCCTGCCATCAGGATGAGGATGTGATTTATTATCATGCAACCTTGCAATTCCTGGCATGCCTAACACTGCAAACATGCAACAAGCTTCCTAAAAAGGCATTTTTTCTATGACGTTTAATTATTTCTAACTTTTTTTGTCTTTACTCCAAGAGTGCTGCTAAGTTTTTATACATATGGTGGAATGGTACAAAATGCAAAAAGAGGTTCTCATTTGCTTCTCCTAGATGAACCACTCTCTCTGTGTAATTTACCTTCCTCCTATATATAAAAAAACTGGAAAGTGTCACAATCTGATTTAGGGAACTGGTCAGCAGTGGAGATGGTTTATCTTTCTTTCATTTTTTTGATGTCATACCCTGTCAACCCACTTTTTCCGAGATATCGTTGCTGAAGCTGAACTTACCATATGACTAAGCTTTGAGTACACTACACACAGCATAATGTCTTGGGTTAGGGACAGAAAACAAAGCATTCGCTGGAGCAGCAGGGAAATGTGTATGGCTGAGCTTTACCAGACAGACAGATAGAAAGAGGAAGAGATAGACAGAGGGTAGCAATGTCAAATCCAAATAACTCCAAGATCCTTCCCCAAGTCCTTAATTACAGAGCTATACTGGGTCGATCCAAGCAATATAGGAAAATGTTAAATGGTCATGGACAAATGACCAACGTTTATAAAATTGGCAAGTCAAAGCCGAGGGGAGGGACCTAGGCTATACCTTTGGATTATGATGTATAGAGAAGAAGTAGACTTCAACTTTGAAAACATTAGCAGGTAGGGGCAAACTGACATGGCAAACTGGACAGAACTAGGGGGTGGGGTTGTACGAGTACATACACATTCCCAGTATAAAAAAACAAACAAAAAAAAACAAAGCTTTCCATTAGACCAACTGCTGAAAGTGGGAATGCAAGCCTTACAATCACTTCCTTCAAAAGAGACTGGACAAAGACAGTGCTAACAAACTGCTGTGCACCATAGGCAGACATAATGCTTAAATTCCCCATACTGGAAGGAATAGGGAATTACAGGAATAGAGGCCCCACATAACTCATGCACAAACCATTACTGGGGAAGAAAGGGTCTGCTTGATTGCATTCAGATTGCTCACATACCTCTTTTCCCTGCCCAAGAACAATGGATGGATTGAGTGGTAAGAAAAAAAACATGGAAATATTGCTTAGCAGATAATATACAGGGATACAATTTAGAGATATACAGTATTTGGATCGTTTAAAGGGATATTTTTTAGTAATAATTTGTAAGGTAAAGTTCACATTGGTTGCAGACCCTCCTTAATAAGTTAAATTCTCGATTTCATCTTATCAGTTCCAGCCCATGTCTAGGCACTTTATAGAACTGCCCCATCCGCCCAACCCACAATGACAGTAAAGCCTCTTGCGTGACTTGGCATGCTTGAGGGAAAAGGTACAATATGTGATGAGGACTTAAGAAGAAAGGAAACATGGATACTGTACCGACTGGTCTCCTGTACTTGTGACCGCAGCCTGTTAAGCATATTCAAAAAAATAGAATAAATCTATAAAACTCAGGAAGACCATGGATTATCGAAATATAATCTCCAAGTACCGTAGGCATGCCAGGCATGGATATCTCTCACCAGCTGGTAAATAACCAAAGAATCATGCAAAAAATATTTTAAGTGACTGGTTTGTTTTCCTGAATTGCCCACTTTTCATTTTACATGTGGTATGCTTTTCCCAGAGGAGAAAAAAAGAGCAAAGCTTTTTAAAGAGGAGATGCAGACAGATGATAAAAGAGACTGAAATTATCAAGTCTGTTTCTATTTAACAAACACTACTTAAAGTTAAAAAGAAGTGCACAACTTAAAAACAAGATACTAATTATAGCATAAAATCAAAAATAAATAAATAAATAAATAAATAAAAGTTGTGATGGCTATACTCACCTCAGCATGGTGGTCCTGGTTCTGCTGAAGAACCTCAATGACTAACTCTGCCAGGCGGATGACATGCTCCAGTTTTTTGGCAGGAGTAGCTAAGTTTGCTACATTCTCTGTAGCAGAATAATCAGACAGAACACACATCAAAAGCAGTGCAGTGAAACCCTTTGGCCAAATTAATTAGGGATATAATGTCAAACTGTCTCATTCTGCATGCAAGAACAATAATATGGTTGATGATGTATAATATTTTGAGCAGAACGTTTTGTGTAAAGTTAGTAATGCTTATATTCCAACTAACATGCCTTTGTGATTCAGTAAGTTAGTCTGAGTAAGGGGCTTAACTTTAAAGCATGTTTGGAGTATTAAATATAAAATGTTAAATATTAAAACAATTCCCAGTGTAATATCAGCTAATGCCTTGTTTACAAATTACACTGGATTTTGATTTTAGGAATCCAAACTAATTAGAAACTAGCAAACCTGAACATGTTATTCGGAGTGGTAATGCCACAGTTGAGACAAACAAACTGTCAGACATTGGGTTCAATGAAATGAATGCAGGACAAACAATGTTTTGTGTTTTCACATATAGTAAAACATTGTCTGAACACAACCACTTTAAAAAGACAGGATAACAAAATACAAAGTAAGCAGCAAAGTCTTTGTTTCCACACAAATGTGGACCAGTTGGTCAATTCACTGCTGTCACTACATATGCAATTTACATCGCCTGGCCTGGAGGTTTGGGGTATGATATTTAGAAAGGTGCAGTGGAGGCTGAATTAGGAATTATGTCCAAATGTTTTAAACAAATGTAATAAAGAGCTACTTCTAAATAAATATGTGCATTTTAATACTGCTATAGTACTATCAATCAGAAATTTCTGATGAATTACATTAAAGCTTATCCTATTCTCAAGTCACGATGCAATCAACACACGATGATGAAGTAATGATAGTGGCTATAATGATAATCAAGGATTATCATAATCCAGATTCATACTTCATCCATATTCAGTGTGGTAAATTGTTTTTAGTTTTTGAAGGTTTGTCTGTGGGGTTACTCTGGGTTTGTACAGGGGCCACGATGTCATAGAGCTCCACGATTTATGACCATGCTTGGTGCATAAAAAGGAGGCAGGGTGCATCCAAGAGATGAAACTTGAAGAAATCATGTTTTCAAGTTCATTAAGAGCCCCTACGATGGCTCATCAAGGTCTGTTATGCTCTGTTAAGGTCTGCCAAGCTCTATTACACTCTACTAGGATTCCCACATTCTATAATAATTGGAGTCAAATCCTAATAGATCTAATTTTTGACAGACAAAAATTCATCACAATTCCACCAAGTTCAAGATCATCACGACCCAGGGTTACATGAGGTACAGCACACTATGTAGTTAGGGTTGAATAATTGAAGTAATATTTTAGCACACTTTACCACACTGAAAATGCAGTCACTGATATATTTGTGATAGATAGTATCGCACAACTGACAAGTCACAAAGGATCGGATCCTTTGTTTGTAGTTTTAGAAGAACAGTACAATGACACAAAAATGTTGTGCAAACTTTTAAAAGCATACTATCTTCACATAAATTTTTGTAGCATTCATTATGGTGCAAAGAGAGAGACAGACCATGCCATAATAGCACAAGGGGAATACTTGTGTTGCAGGAAGTGTTTGGGGATATAAATAGTATGCTTGTGTCTAAGTGGTAGAGGGAAAAGGTCATAGGTCAATGTCAAATATAGCTTCACCTGGATCCCTTTGATCCTTTAGGCTTTTCTCAACTTGAAAGAATGAAAGGGAAAGAAAGAGAATTAAAGGGAATGGAAATTAAAATAAAGACAAAAGAAAGAGGGGTCATTAAGAATTATGTCGTATGATGCTGTATTTGAGCCGGTGATAGGCATCTTTTGTAAGCTGAATCTTCTGTTCACTCCTAAGGACTTTCACGCATTATTATGTAGACAAATCTCTTTAAAATAATTAAAACATACAGTGACAAACAAGGACAGAGACGTCAAACAGTGAAAAAAGCACCAAAGAGCAGTTGATCCTGACAAGACAGATATAAAATAATTCAAACATTCAGAGACACACATTTACTTGGCAGAAAGAACAACAACAAAAAAAAAAAAAAAATCACAGTGAAAGAGACACACTTGACAAATAGAGCACGGAACATTGACAACAGCTTGTCTCGTTTTGAACAGAACAAACGTATGACACCAGTTTAAACACACATGACTCATTGCTCCATTGCTTTAGTCCAGTTCTCCTGGAATCTGAGTCAGCTGCTGAAGTGATCTGGAATCCTCAGTGAAACCAGCTAGTACACTACAGCATAGACACACGAGCAGACGACTGAGGGAGATAACAAGTGAGAAAAGCAAAAATGCATTCAAGTCATGAGCATGAGCTTCAAACCAAAGAAAAGGACAAGAAGAAGCTGAACAGATGTGTAATCGTGTTATGTCACAAACAGATGTGGCCATAACCAGCACAACTTCCTGTCCACTCCACAGAATTACAATGAATGGTTAGTAAATCATCAATGATAATGATAAAATTGTACAGGTTAATGTTCTTGTATTAACTTACTGATGTACCAGCTGTTATATAAGGTCTGATATAAGCATTTCTGCAACAAGCTGATCGTTTATGTAAGGAAAATGTTCCAAATAAAAACACAGCGTTTTAATCCAGTTTGTTATTGATGCTTTTCTCCACAAAAAGCACAAAAAGCAATCACACTGGTTCAGCAATCACGATACAGAAAGAATGAAGAAACAACGAGCCAATAAGAAGTTACAGTATAATGTGTTTTGTTGTCCAACGCTGATTATATGTAATAATGCCTTCTCTAATTATAACCACTCTGCAAATATGCCATAGGCCTGTGAAAGTACAGACTGCGTTTTAGTGTAACAAAACTTGAACACACTAATGAAAATGAAATGCAATGCAACAAGAAATTATGTGCAGTTCTGACACTGTGTTAAATTCTTTATTCAACCAAAATAAGAGCAATCCAAGCTTTTGCTTACAAAAGTGTAATATTTTTGGTATGTCACCATATTTTTCAGCAGTGTGGTTACTTTCGCACTGGAACATATTGTTTTCCATGAATAATTGCTAAATAAAATCACATAGTTAATTTATAGATCATCTTGCTAATTTAATAGGTACCTCACCTGGTCTGTCTACATGGTTACCACTGTTGATTCTGGCAACACTAAATAATGTACATAATACTTATTCAAAAATGTTTATTTTTTTTTATACTTTATAAACTTTCCCCTTTTATCTCTAAAAAGAAAAAAACAACTGAAAATATCATGAAAGACAGGATGTATATGAGTGAAGAAAGAGTGATGAATAGGATGATAAGAAATTACTCACGGATGGTTAAATCCATCACTTGTGTAGCCAAGGAGTAGACAGGGTGATCATACATTTCCCTCTTTTTTCCTGAAGAAAAAGAGGATTTGGGCATGCAAGAGTTTGGGGTCAGAAATCAGGGGATAAGGGTTAAAGATGGTGAAGGGCATGTCTGGTGGTCTTTATGCAAACCCATTTGTAATATAACGGAACCAAACTCATTTTGAAAATAGAAAGAGCAGACAATGCTCCTGTTTGCATACTCTTTCACCATTTGTAACCCTCAAATATCACAAATCATAAGGGGCAAAAATATTAATAGGAAAGAGCCAATGACATATGGTAGAAGACAACCAGTAGCAGGGTAGGGGCGAGGTGTGGGGTGTGGGATCAAAAGACAGGGGTGTACACAATTGAAAAGGACCCCATGTCTTTTTGAAGGAAAAAAAAAAAAGCCCAATTCCAAATAGACCATCGTCAATTTCCTGTCATCTTCTTACAGCTGGTTCGTCTGAAAAAAACAATTCTTCATCCCTGTCCTTTCTGTCCCAGGAGATTTAAATACCTGCCATTCCTTGCTATTTCCTTTATCTTGTCCCATTCTCTGCTTTGGATTTATGTATTTCTTTTGCTAAGTGTAACACCACCATTCCTCCCAAGTTCTGTACTGTTTTTCTCTTTCAACACTTTCCCTGGCCTAGACCTTTTTTGCTTCTTCCTTGCTTACCTTAAGCCCCTTCCTCAAGTCTCTTCCCAATTCCCTAGTCTCTGACATGGCCTGAAGACCTGAATGGAAGGAAACTCCATAAGGCCATTCAGAGATCTTGGAAGATTTACTTTAATCCAGCCATTGCAAGAATAGTCGAAAGGATAGATCTTGGCTTTAGAATTGGGCAGAACTGTACACAGAGAAACAGAAAGGTGCAGGGTAATGGAGGATATTTTCGTCTTTATATCAAGTCCCTATGCTTCATTTTCCATGTCACCACAGGTGAATGGAAGGGATCAGAAGCTCTTTACTCTACAAATTTGAATGCATTTTTACTCACAAGGTAATGTGCACAAAACCATTCAGCTATGATTAAATAGCTTGTTAATTGTTCTGAAGTCAACCATGATGGTCTCTGAAAATACAAAAAAATGCAGTAGGTAATAAAGTCTGATTAAACGGATGTTCCATCATTTGTGGAAAAACTTCTTTTTTTTTTCTCACAGCATCTTCAGATGGTCTGGTATTTATAGAAATCCTCTGGAAAGCTATTTTTAGTAGAAAAAATAAATTTCCCACAAGAAAATTTCTCCAGCAGGCACAGACCTACAGACATTTTAAATAAACTTTACTCTAGTTAGTGCCCCAGTATTTTATTAACAAAAGATTTATTTATGATATGTCTAAATGAAAACTTATATTTATATCTAACGTATGCGTATCATAGGTACACACAGCATTTACAGCTAAATATCAGCACAAACTACTGTAAGATGAACCTTCATAAAAATTCCTTCACAATTCATCTGATTATATTGACATAAAATAGACTATAAAACAATATACTTTATTATGCATACACACTGCCCTTTCTCCCCCAAACCCCCCAACCGATCAAATAATCAATCAATCAATCAATCAATCAATCAATCAATCAATCAATCAATCAAAATAAAACCTTTGTTGGACCCCCTTTAGTCTTGATTACAGTGAAAATTTACCATTTGTTCACCGGGCAGTGTATAATTGACACTGTGATTTAAAAAAAAAAACAATGCATCCTTAGTGGAAAGAAATATACAATATATATTAAGTGTACACAGCATGTATTTATAAATTATATTTAAACAGATCATGAACTGTGAATGTATCTTTGAGGTCTAGAGTGATTTGGGGTGGGTTGGGGGATTGGGTCACAGTACAGGTCAATCAGCTGCTCTTTCTACTGCATAGGTTAATCTGGAGGATAGAAAAAGGTTAAAAGACATAACAGTGGGAAACATAAGGGTACTGTAGTCACCTTCCACTCTGGCGTAGTCAGTAATGCGCTGGTAGTTGATTTGAGCTGCCTGCTCCAGGCATTTACGGATGACAGCCTTCACTTCTTCCTGCGGCACTGGGGTCACAATGTCCTTCATCAGAACCTGACGATAAGTAGTACACAGAAAAACAGGTTATATACTTACTACTGTTGTGCCCTTTAATGAGAAATGCTTTCAGTAGAAACCATTCCCTTTTCTCTTTCTCTGCTCACATATACAGAGAGAGAGAGAGAGAGAGAGTGAGAGAGAGAAAGATGGTTCAGATGAATACAATGGTATCATTACCCTCTCCAACAGAGACAGAGTGGCTTTCAGAGCTCCTTCAGGACGACCAAATGGAAAACAATACCTATGGCAGGATCAAAACTGCAATGAATAATAGTGTGGCTGGTATATTTGTGTTATACAAAACTAAAAACATGAAAGACAGCTAAATTAACTGCAGTAATAAACACACCAAGCAACCTTAAAGCATCTACTCACCTAAAGTTTGTGATCTGGTTCTCCAGCAGAACACGTAACTGTTCTTTGATGTCCTCAAAGCGCTCTTTTTCTTCCACTATCACGGTTCCCAGACCATCAGGTCTAGTTCAGACAAAAATATAAGTCAGTCAGCTTTCTTATCTGAATATATATATATATGGGGTGGTCTTGGAAAACACTATGGATGTTGCTGTGGCTGAATTTTGTGACAAAACCCCTATAACCTACTTTGGTCCCTCAATAATAGCAATAATGGGCAGCAGTGGTGTAGTGGTTAACACATACGACTCACAGCAAGAGGGTCCTGGGTTCGAGTCCTGTGCTCAGCGAGGGTGTTTCTGTGTGGAGTTTGCATGTGCTCCCCGTGCCTGCGTGGGTTTCCTCCAGGTAATTTGGTTCCCTCCCACAGTCCAAAGACATGCACATTAGGCTAAATGACTGTTACACATTGCCTCTAGGTGTGAGTTTGGATAGTTGTGTGGATGTTGGCCCTGGTCTGGCAATCTGTTGAGGATATACCCTACCTTTTCCCACAGTTGGCTGAGATAGGCTCCAGCCTCCCTACAACCCTAGTAGGACTAATTGTTTAAGCAAATAAATAAACAAATGGATGATGTAATTAATGAAAAAATGAATTACTGATTAATAATATTCACTATTATAATGATCATCTCTGCTGCCCTGCCCCATCATATGAAAACAATCTTTTTTTAGTACCAGTGTAAGGGGGAACAGTGAACAACTGAAATACATCCCAGCGTGATTTTTGCTGTGAATGGGTTTCTTCTCTAATACTTCAGGTTTCCTTATATATCATAAACTGATCAGCCATAACATTGAAAACATTATGGCCACTGACAGGCAAAGTGAATAACATGATTAATATATTACACAGAAACTTACTGGTTCGCTATCTAAGGGATTATAGACATTATTCCAAGTACTCATTTGAATTAACCAAAGAACAACAAAGAAATAAAGAATACAAGTAAATAAAGAAACTTGTATATTTGGCCAATTGTTTAATTACGAAAACATTTACTTACAACTTATTAAATATTTATAAATTAGGTCTAATGGCTGCAAAAGGAAAACCCATTTAAGTTTAGGAAAACTTGTGGTTTTCAGTGCACAGTAGAAAATGTCAAAATTTGTCCGTGCAAAGGGTTTTCCCAGGCTTTTACACAAGTTCACAGTACAATACGTTTTTGATCCTTTCTTTATATATTTGGGGCATCCTGTATACAGCTATCAATATGATATTGATATAAGTTATAGTATTGTGGATCACAACAGTGATATGCACCTTGCATGCACACTGGCACAATTTAAAATTTTCATGAATAATTTTCATGAATTGTTTGCTGTCTGTAATTTTCAAGACACTGAGCTTATATCGTGTACACTTGTTAACTGGTACCTTGTAGTATGTACTGGAATATAAATAATTAAATCTGAATATAGGTTATGCATCCTGGAGGTGCCAGCAGAGACACATTCGCACAAGAATGTTCAATTATTATTATTATTATTATTATTATTATTATTATTATTATTATTATTATATTTAGTCTACAGGCTACAGACTCTTTAGCAAAGCTGTCCATTTTACCTGAGCTACATTATAACCAAACATATACTCAACCTTTTAATCACTATCTAATTACACTCGATACAAAGACAAGTCAAAAATAATATTCTGAGTATAATAATTTCTGCCAAAATAAATATGCATTTTATATTATTTCCAATAAATGTTGTAAATGTATAATTCCATGTATGCTGAATTTGTTCTTGACATGACTTTACTTTTACATTATTGGTGTGATTCTGTACTGATGGTATGTTCTGGATTGATTACCATTTTTTTCTGGGGATGTTCTGTATATTTATTGATTAAATAAACATTTAAATGTAATATTCCCTTGCTTTTATAGCCCTCTTACCTTTGAAACAGTGGGACTTGCTGAATTTTAAAGCTCCTCTTTTTTTTCCCTTCCGGCTTAGAGCCAGCCCCTTGTAAATCAGACCCCCTCTGACTATCAGGAACATATGATGAAGATGAGCAGCAGTGAAGCAATAAGATTCAGAAATAAACAGAATGAACGAAAAGATATGGTGTCTTTATGGGTTAATGAAAATTATTAAGATTCAGAAATAATGGATTAAAGTGAGAAACAAAGCAGAAATAATCATTAAAAAATATGGATATGAAAGGATAATAGGTAATTAAAAAACAAATACTAAATCAAAAAATGATGGAAAAAGCGTTGATGACCCTCTGGTCCTTCATTCTTTTCCTGATTTTTTAAAATCACTATCATCATGGACATGATACCTGTTACCATGGACATGGGAGGCACAGAAAGCAAAGCTGTAGTGCAGCAGTGTTGGGTCAATCATGTGTCCTGTGTCTGCTCGCTCCAGCAGGTCCCTAAGGTAGCACAAGTGCCTGTGGCATCCTCTCACACCATTTCGAGAACAGTATTCATCCAGAACAAAGACCTGACCTGGGCTGAACCAACCCTGGAAACAGAACAAAGCAGAAAAGAGGCTGAGGTAATGCTGCAAAAGCTAAAAGGTGCTACATGCAGTGTGGTGGAATAATTGGAGATAAAGACTGTAAGTCAGTCAGAGACTCTGCGATCTGAAAGAGCTCACATGTTAATTTCTAAGAATGGTGTCTTCTTTCATGTGGATTGTTTTATTTTGAAATGCATCTAATGATATTAGAGTATAAAAATATTCTGCTTGCACAGTGTATGCTTACACACAATATTAAGTATCATTGTTCTTAGTTGAATGTGATAATACTGTTCAAAGATGATATTGTTTGAACAAATATATTTATGCATCCACCCAGCTAGGGAGGATGATGAAAGGGCAGTGGTGGCTCAGGTGGTTAAGGCTCTGGCTTACTAATCCAAAGGTCAAGAGCTCAAGTCCCAGCATCACCAAGCTGCGGTTGCTGGGACCTTGAGCAAGGCCCTTAACCCTCAAGTGCTCAGTTATATGGAAAAAATGTAAGTCACTCTGGATAAGGGCTTCTGCCAAATGGCATAAATGTAAAATGAAAGCCACCACATTTTTCTCCACTCAATGGAAAGCACTATATGCCACTATATACTCGGCCACCAAAAATGGATGGCAAATATAAACCTTTATTGGTAGTGGACCCACATGTTTGGACCCTTCTGTATGTCTGTTTACTTACCAAGCATGCAAAGTTGTCATTGAGCCTGTGGTCCAGTGTGAGCCTCTGCACCATCTCGAACAGTAAGGCGTGGTCAAAATTACACGGGTTAGCCGAGATAAACTCATCCATGCCGTGTTTCTGTGCTCTATCAGCATCTGTCCACCCAGTCATGCATGCCGCAAGGAGGGAGGTTGGGGTGGTGTAAGGAAGAGAAAGTTAGCAAAAGAGTCTACACAAAGACCCATATTCCTTCAACATAACAGTTACATCTTATTCAACTATTCTACAGCAAACCAAAGAATTTCAGCTTTCACATTGTCAACTTGCAGCAGAAATCAAGGAGAGTTCAATCAGACCTAGCAATGGGGAATTAGGCAATGCTCAAGTTCATCTCATCAACCCACATTCAGACTGGATGGGCATGCATGGACAGATTTGGGTGCAGTTTGTCCAAAGTCTTACTAGGTTTTTGCTTGCAAAGACTCCTGATTATAACTCAAGGGACGTGGATAGTGGAAGAATTCTGATGAATTGTAATGCTTTTTCATTCACATGAATAGATTCTGCCATTCGCAACTGGTTAATGCCATTCATTTAGAGAGAAATGATGGATTGTGTGCTTGTAAAAATGGAGATGTAAAAAAAAGCAGGGGGATTCTGATAAGCTAGTTTAACAGTTTTGTACTTTTCCTGTTGTGGATGCACACTTTATAGGATAAAAAATTCCAATGTTTTAAAGGCAAAAAAATGTCATATCTTATGCCACAGTCCTTCTTAAAATTGTTTCTATAAAAAGTTACATGCCTGTCTCTTATTTTAGCATAATATTATTGCCAGAAAGGAATGATGGGATCCAGGCTAACGTTGTGATGGTTATGTGAACAATGTGTGCTGTGTCTTTGAGCTGTCTGTAAGTCTGTAAGTGGCAGCTCATCATGCCTTTTTTAAAACACATAAACAGGTGAAAATGGTTATGAATTTGGTGACAGGACAGAATAATGACTTTTTACATAGAGAAAGGACAGATCTAGAAAAGGTTATGTTCCTTTTTAATTAAGTCCTGCTGGATTTATGGGATTTTGAGGGGTTACATGCAGCCTGTCAATCATTTCTGTGTACAATAAACCATTATTTCAATCAGCTGATTCATAATTATTCAAAAGTGGCAGGAGAGGAGCATTGCTTAATAGGGAATATTATACAGAAAGAGGAAAAGAAAATATGGGGTAGAAAAGTAATGAGGAAGGGAGAGTCACAGCAGAAAAAAAGAATAAAGTGTGAAGATACGGTGGGTACGGAAAGTATTTCAGACCCCCTTAAATTTTTTACTCTTTGTTACATTGCAGCCATTTGCTAAAATCATTTAAGTAAATTTTTTTCCTCATTAATGTACACTCAGCACCCCATATTGACAGAAAAGCACATAATTGTAGACATTTTTGCAAATTTATTAAAAAAAGTAAAACTGAAATATCACATGGTCACACGTTTTTAGACCCTTTGCTCAGTATTGAGTAGAAGCACCCTTTTGAGCTAATACAGCCATGAGTCTTCTTGAGAATGATGCAAAAAGTTTTTCACACCTGGATTTGGGGATCCTCTGCCATTCCTCCTTGCAGATCCTCTCCAGTTCTGTCAGGTTGGATGGTGAAGGTTGGTGGACAGCCACTTTCAGGTCTCTCCAAAAATCTTGAATTGGGTTTAAGTCAGGGCTCTAGCCGGGCCATTCAAGAACAGTCACGGAGTTGTTCCTGAGCCACTACTTTATTATTTTAGCTGTGAGCTAGGGGTCATAGTCTTGTCCAGGATATCTCTGTAATTGGCTGCCTTCATCTTTCCTTCAATTGCAACCAGCCGTCCTGTCTCTGCAGCTGAAAAACACCCCACAGCATGATGCTGCCACCACCATGCTTCACTGTTGGGATTGTATTGGACAGGTGATGAGCAGTGCCTGGTTTTCTTCACACATACCGCTTAGAATTAAGGCAAAAAGTTGACCAAAGAATCTTATTTCTTATAGTCTGGGAGTCCTTCATGTGTTTTTTTGGCACACTCTATGCAGGCTTTCATGTGTCTTGCACTGAGGAGAGGCTTCCGTCAGGCCACTCTGCCATAAACCCCCGATTGATGGAGGACTTTCTAGAACTTTCACCCATTTCCACACTGCATGTCTGGAGCTCAGAGACAGTGATCTTTGGGTTCTTATTTACCTCTCTCACGAAGGCTCATCTCACCTGATTGCTCAGTTTGGCCAGACGGCCAGCTACAGGAAGAGTTATGATCTTCCAAACTCCTTCCATATAAGGATTATGGAAGCCACTGTGCTCTTAGGAACTGTAAGTGCAGCAGAAATTATTTTGTAACCTTGGCCAGATCTGTGCCTTGCCACAATTCTGTCTCTGAGTTTTTCGGGCAGTTCCTTCAACCTCATGATTCTCATTTGCTCTGACATGCACTGTGAGCTGTAAGGTCTTATATAGACAGGTGTGTGCCTTTCCTAATCAAGTCCTATCAATTTAATTAAACACAGTTGGACTCCAATGAAGGTGTAGACCATCTCAAAGATGATCAGAAGAAATGGACAGCACTTGAGTTAAATATATGTGTGTGTCACAGTATAGGGTCTAATACTTATGGCCATGTGATATTTCAGTTTTTCTTTTTTAAAAATTTGCAAAAATGTCTACAATTCTGTGCTTTTCTGTAAATATTGGGTGCTGTGTGTACATTAATGAGGAAAAAAAAAAACTTAAATGATTTTAGCAAATGGCTGCAATGTAACAAAGAGTGAAACATTTAAGGTGGTCTGCATACTTTCCGTACCCACTGTAATTAACTGTTATGCACCGAAGGCGAGGGGGATGTTGCTGAATATTCATTTTGTGAGATCTCCCAAGCCCGAGGTGCATAATTGCTTTAGTATATACTGCACGGGCACCTTAGAAAAAAAGACATTTTATTTTATTCATGTTTTAAATTTTTTAAGCATTACAGCGGAAGATAAGATTGGCTTAGATCAGATTTAACAGAGATCATATTTAACATTGGCAAGGTGAGGAGGGTAACTCACTGCTGTTCTAGAGCTGTTCTAGAGCACTGCTGTTCTAAAGTTTGTAAAAAAACTTTAGAACTAATAAATAACATTAGGATAACTTAGATTTATTCGTCCATTCATTTTCTAAGCCATTTAATGCTAATTAGGGTTGCGGGAAGACTGGCGCCTATCTCAGTGAACTCTGGGCGAAGGCAGGGTACACCCTGAACAGCTCACCAGGCTATAGCAGGGCCAACACACATACAACCATTCACACTCACTCTCACACCTAGGGGCAATTTGGAACTGCCAATCAGTATTTTACATGTGCATGTTTTGGACTGTGGGAAGAAACTGGAGTACCCGGAGGAAACTGACGCAAGCACGGGGAGAACATGCAAACTCCGCGAGAAACAGTAACACCCCGATCCCGGTAATTGAACCCAGGACCTTCTTGCTGTGAGGCGAACGTGCTAACCACTGCGCCACTGTGCCGCCCCATTACTTAGACGTATAAGTTTATGAAATGATTAATTCAAAACCTGAATACACTTTCAGAGCAAAAGGGCATCAAGGCGAGCTTTTGTACTGAAATCAGAATCCGAATACTTTATTGATCCCGGAGGAAATTGTGTATCTGAGGAATTATCCGACGAAGAACCTGCGCCATGAACCCCTCCGAGTTTTTCCCTGTCAGGCTCAAAATGGTAAAAATAAAAAAAATTAAAATAAAAAACTGGTTTCATGGATTTTACTTGGTTTAAACAAGGCCATGGTGAACTTTCCACTGGTTTTTATGATGGCTCCTGTTCTCCGGTCCATGCACACAATGAAAAAAAAATTATATTAAACTATTATTAACTTATTTCTATTTGAAATTTCCCTTGCTGTGCAAACCAGTCTAAAGTAAACAGTAAATTAAAACATTTGACTTTGGACAGAAATGTAGTTTGCACTAGTGGCAGTTTGTTGACAATGGTATCCTTTGAAAGTCATCCATAGATAAAATAAAGTGCTTTTTTAACATTAAAACATGAAGGCGATATAGCCCATGTATTTTCTGGGGCATTTTATTGATTTTATAGGACTTCAGCTTCAGTGACCGCAAACCATAAATAAAATGTCTGTAATTTCCAGTGAAGCATTATCCACCCAAAATAATTATTTATGATCCTGAAATAGCAGACCAATCAGATCACTCCATTCCCATGTAGTATATACTATAATACATTAAACATTAAAAAACTAAACCCAAACAAAGAAAACAACAACAACAACATAACTACATAACTATGATGAACAAAAGCTGCAGAACTTGTAATATAGTATGGGTCAATAAACTGCATAATATGTGAAAAAGTTACAAAAAGTTAAACAGAATAAAAATAAATGAGGAAGAACGGATCAAGGGCTTAAGAGAGGGGCATGATATTGGGCAAAGATGTGTAACCACTTTACCCATGCTATTTTGTTGTAAATGTTCATCTACTAACAGCTGCACTTTACAGTAAAGTCCTAATCTGAATATCTCAATATACCCACATATGCCAACATATTTTAATATCTCTGTTAAAGTCTAATTAGTAGGAGAGGTAGATTACATCACTGTTTACATTATTTAATATTAATTTCCTTTGAACATGAGTGTATGTAAATGCTCCATGATGATCTAGTATCACATGCGGGAAGACAATGAGTCAAACCACTATGCTTTTCAGTGGCATGCAAGAAAAGAACTATTGATACATTTTCCACTAAAGGCTGACTATTTGCATTCCATTTTTTTTTTTTTTTTTTTGCTTTTACATAGCATTTGCAAGTTGACAATACTTAAGGATTTTTCAGTGTGTTCCCAACAATTGCTGAGCACACTAGCAAGCAAACCACCATGGTGGCAAGCTAACAGGCTAGCATTACAGTTCTGTTGCAAATACATAGGTTTAGTATGAAGCCAAAAGAGGCTAAAAGTGGATCATTCATTCTATGGAAAAATGGGTAATAACAAAACAAAAAGGAACAGAAAAACAAAAAATCTCACCCTTTTGCCACCATCTAAATGAACTATGTTCATAATTCAAAATGGAATCTCTCCATGCTAAGGGGTTACTGGGCCTGGCAGTTATTCATAATGGACCCAGACAAATCTGATAAATATTACAAATCTGGGAGTATTTCATGGAAAAGAATGATGGCAATACCTAGTCCTTGGCATTGACATTCAGAATACTCCACTTACATATTTGCCAACTCTTCTGCACCAAAACCAAAATGAAACAAATCAAACTAAAAGTAAACGAACCCTCAAGAGTAAAGAGCTACAGATTCTGCTGGCATGAGTAGATTATTTAATTAGTCAAAGGTTAATTTGAAATTGAGCTAAATATGTTTATTAATAGATAAGTGAGGGTCTAAAGTTCTGTGTATATAAACAAGATTGTTTGATTTTTACAATTCACTTCACTGACATGATTAGTATGAAGGCTTCTTTCCCCAGTATCTAATAAAATTGTAAATTAGCATCTACAATGATAACTACTTGATGTTTTTTATTTTATTTAATTTTTTTTTTAAGCCATCTTTCACCTTTACTCTGAGGGATCTTCTCAGACCAGCAATATTACATATGGTAGAGAAGGCAATTATGCAGACAAATCAGTCATAATATGTGCTTTGAAATAACAACAGACGAATTATAAATTCATGCATCCTAATCTGGAAAAAATTTAAAAATTAAATAATAATCATAATAAAACAAAGTGTATATTAATAGACCTACATTCATTAAATTAAGTTAGCAACTTTGGTCTAAGGCAGGAAAAGATTTGAGAGGGGAAAAAAAGGAAAAATAAAACTGGAAGGAAAAAAGAGTAAAAAAGGCACATTGTATTAGCCAGATAATGGTGTTATGATTATCTGACTGGTGCTAGCTAACAGGGAAGCACTTACCCTTAAGTCCAGCTAGAAGACAGCAGGGTAAGAAGGGACAAATCAGAATAACATAAAGACTAGCAACAAGGCTGAAGAAAAAATGCAGACACGAAAACCCTGACCCCACTACAGCTGCACGACTAAAGAAGGGTACAAGCAAAGCATGAAGGAAGAAAAACACAATGTAAAAACAACGACCTGTACCAACATGATAGTGCAGTCTGATCTGGTGTAGGACAATGTCAGAGAGAGACAGATAGACAAGGAGAGGGAGAGGGAGATGGGAAGAAAGATCAGTGTGTGTCTGTGTTTTTTCATTGCTATGGTGCAGTTGGTTTTAACAGGATTCTTTAATGTATAATCTATATATGTATACTGTAACACTGTACTGGCAAATAATCTTACCTTTTGAGGTCCATTTAAATAAGGTGTAAAAACTTATGCCAGTAGCAGCAACTATAAGGATTCTATGAAGGCACTGCATTACTTAAAAAGGACTTGCCTGGCCCTTCCTCGATCATCTTATTCAACAAATATCAGAAAAAATATTGAATGTTGAGAACACTGCAATTCAAAAATCAGTTAAAAAAATAAAATAATCTTAATATATTTAGGTTTACATTGAAATGTAACATTGTCTTAAAAGGAAAATACCACCCTAAAACACTTTAAATATACTCATATTAAAATATATTTGTGATAAGTTTAGCAACTGTGGTGCTAATCTCGTAGTTGGTGCTGTAATTTTATTATTCCCATAAGAAGTTGAACAATCTCAAACAAGGTAGATTGGTCAAGTTATGTTTTTAGCTCTTAAAAACAACAACAGGTATTTTTTCAATTTTCATTCAGCAGTATTCCGTCATGGTTTTCTTCAGTATTTTGCAGCATGCGATGTTATAATAATGAGAAACACTGGACTTTGGACATTGGAGTTTCAAGCTGCAAATCATCAGTACCCACTTCTGCCGAGTTATGGCACAGATTCAGTTTGACTAAAAGATTATGAGCGCAATGGCATTGATGGCCTTATTATGTTATCATTTTTACAGGAGAATGAAAGTTGAAGCTTTGGAAGGTCTAATATCTTTGAACACAGTGTACAGATGAGAAGATGAGACAGCTAGACAGATTAAGTAATAAAAGCTCTGCTGTATTGCTCTCTTTATGTACAGATCAAGTGAGAGTTTATTCCTACTATTGTCATATCAGCTGGTAGTCAAATAAACTTTGTAGGTAATTCAGGAAATCATTAGCCAAATTATTCATTCATTCATTCATACATTTATTTGCCAAACCTTTTAATCCTATTGGGGAAAGGGGAGGGCTATCTCAGCTGACTCTGGGTGAAGGCAGAGTATACCCTTTAAGCTCGCCAATCCATTGCAGGGCCCAAAGTGAACAATGACTAGCATTGTCATTTAGAAAATTAAAAAAAAAAAAAAAAGGCAACTCCGAGGCTTATCACAAAATACACCACTGAAGATATGCAAGTGGTTCAGGGTGGGTTTTTTTTCTATAATTTGAAAATATGCTTTATCTTAATCAGATAGAAGTCAGAACCTTCATAGAATTCTAGAATCTGTTCTAATCAACTGCAATGAATTTTGAGGTGTTTTTCTTTCTGTGTGAGAGCTGTGTGTTAAGTGGTGCATGTTACTTCACTAAATCCAGAAGTTAAGAGTGTGAAACGTCTACAGAATCTGACTGCATTTCAGAAGGAAGAGCTACAATCTGTTTTACAGTAAAGAATCTGAATGACATCCACTAAATGTAATAAGAACTGACCACAAAAAAAAAAAAAAAAAAAGCATTTACCTACTGAGTAATAATAACTGATAGAGAAACAGCAGAATCTAGCTGGACTGTTTTTGGTCAACTTTAATAATTCCGTACTTGTATGAATCCACTTAATAAAGAATAAAAAAAAAACTTTTGAATGATTTACTTTTATATAATACCTCAAAAACAACCTTGTAAAAAGAGTTTCCTGCTTATAAGAAAAGTGCAAAGATGGTAATATCTCAGCAGCTTCCGAAAGAAATTTTAAGACTTAAAAACCTCAATCCGAATAGAGACTGAGGTTGTAAAATGCACACCAAAAATATTGATTTGGTTCTGAATAGCAGGATCTATTTTGTTTTCTGTAGACACTAAATTATTTGGTAATGTTTCATTTGCATATCATATCAGAGTTAATCAGAGTCAGAGTAATGTCTTCTTAATAGCATATTTTATTTCAGACTAGCTAACCTGTAATTTTGGTAGATTATTTAAAGATTAAATAATTGTTTATTAATTTATATGATGCATCTATAGTTTCATGTGAAAAATGTAAAAAAAGAGCACTTTCACATTATTGCAGTAAGGCAAATTAAGGCTTTGTGAATTTAGAGGGTGGGCTTGTTTTTATTCATCTACTTTTAACTCAACAGAAAGGCCAGTTCTGACCAAAGATTGTCAACAAGATGATCTGCAACTACATGGTGCCAGCAACTTCTTGCAGTCTAAAACAAGGGGGTTCACACCGCTGAGACTTTTTGCAACAGCACCAACATTTTTATAGCAATGCGTGCAGTAGGCCCATTGTTGTTAGTGTTGTTTACTTACTTAAATCATGTTAGATGCAAATATAGCAGGAGCCAATTTATTAAAAATGTTAGAAACACATCAACAGAGACATAAATAACAAACATAAAAAAAAGCATTTTATTACTAAACCTCTTCAAATGACTCTTTCTAGTCTTCGTTTCATTTTCTCTGACAACGCCCCACAACCCCTATTAAACTGAATGATCATTAAGGTAAACAACTGCATTTATTATTAAAGCATGAACGTAAGAACAAGTTCTAAACCCATGCAACTGAGATTTGACACGACGAAGCGTTTTACAAATGCATCAGTTGGCTGGTAACGACTTGCCATGATCAATTCACACCACTGCAAGTTGTCTCTGCGACAGTCTACAACAGTTTCATCTTGTAGCAAATCTTTGTTTTTAATTGGCCTTTAAGACCTAATGTGCAAATAAAAAAATAAAAACCGAACAAAAACAAAGGCCGGAATTTGATTGTCATATTCATGACAAAGTTAGACTGCTCTCAAAATACCTAAATGTTAATTTGGATGTTGGAAACTAAGGAATTTCTTTTTAAACATTCAAAGCATACTGTATAGTGTATGTATTCTGAAAGTGACTCTATCTTTCTGCTTTCGCATGAAGGCTAAAACCTAACACAGAAAAGGATACCTTAGGATTAATTCACATGCCACTCGTCACACCCTTTCTTACCTTTTGCTACTGCTGCAATCTGTTAAGAATGCATGCTATTATACAGGTGAGATATTAGATTCTGAGTGTTGATCAGAGTTTTTCAAATGCATTCATAACATATCACTGGGTTGAATATTGGGATAGATTAGAATACCTAACCAGTGTGTGTGTGTGTGTGTGTGTGTGTGTGTGTGTGTGTGTGTGTGTGTGTGTGTGTGTTCATTGTTTCACAGTATCAGTAATGCTGCTTTTAAATTAATAGTAATCTAGCTGGTCATTGATGAGGATTAAGTTTAAGTCAGTTTACACTAAACTAACGACTACACTACATTTACACTAAGGGATGTGTACTCTTCTTCATTAAAAACCTTAAATATGGTTTATATTTTCATAGACTGAGTGTGAGAGAGAATTTACATTTTTCTCACAGAACTTACAGAACTGAGAAATTGGTGCATCCATCTGTGCTGATGCCCCGCCCTTGGAGTTAAGTTTTTGAACCTGGGTGGGCGGGACTGGCTTGTGTGATTGGCCTGTTGCCCGGTACATTGCCTGCACCCATAGGATGCGGTCCTGCTCATCATCGCTGGCAAAGATCACAGTGTCGCCCTCTTTGACGGCATTAAAAAAAGCACGGCCTCCATCCAAACCTAAAAACAAGAAAAGATATTATTCCATTGAAACTATGTCTCAGATCCTCAGTGAAAGTGGTGAATGAAAATGAATGAATGAATGAATTGTTTGTTTGTATTTTAAGAAATTATTACCATATAATGAAAAATATTCAGTATTTCCTACTGGAAATAAAATGGAATCTACCATGATGTCCTTCTGGAACCATTTGCTTTCTCCTGTATGCAAGTATCAATGACCCCTGCACCAGGCACAATGATGTTACTAAACATTGCCATCTTGAGGCAAGCACAAAACCAGGACACTTGATCTCTGACTTTTCTACTTTTTACAAAATAGTGTTGCACTGCCAAGCTATCACGCATGTGCAAGATTGTTCCTTCAGTCATATTGTAAACAGACACAGAACCAAAAAAGATACAAAACTGGTAAATAAGAGAAACTAAGCCTGTGAGCTGTGGTGGTTTTTCCAGGGAAACCTTTGTATTTAGCCAAAATAAACTGATAATAGAAGATAAAACACATGGGCTATTCAGTTGTGAATGGGCACATTTAAAAAACTAATTTCAGTGAGTCTTTCCTCAGAAGAGGATATTCAGACTAATGAAGGGTCCTCAGACACAGAGTTTGTGCCACCAGCACACAACATTGAGTCTTCTGCACCTAAAAGAAATGTCATCACCCCATCACTGGCAGCTGCTTTAGATCATACAAAAATGACTGACAGCAGTGCTGTTTTTGAGCTTTCAGAAACTGCATCTAGTCTAGGTCATGATACCACACAGCTGAACTTTAGTCGTTCCATTCGCCGTCACAGGGTATAGTGGCATTCAAAATTTGCTCAAACTATCAAAGAAGAGTTTTAATCAGATACACCTTTAGTAGTCCACTGGGATGGCAAGCTTCTGGAAGATCTGTGTTGCAAGCAACACGTAGACCATTTGCCTATTCTCGTTTCTGAATGTGGCATTGAAAAGCTGTTAGGTGTTCCAAAACTGGAATCTGGAACAGGTGAAATGATGGCATCTGCTGCATTTGAAAGGATTGAGGAGTGGGAGATTACAGATAAAGTCAAAGCCATGTGCTTTGATACAACTGCTTCTAATACAGGTCATCGTTCTGGTGCCTGCACCCTGTTTGAGCAAAAGATGCTTAAGCCACTCCTCTATTTAGCACGCAGACATCATATTATGGAGCTTATCTTAAGGAGTGCATTTGAGACAGTATTGGGCAAAAGCTCCGCTCCAGATGTTTACCTCTTTAAGAGGTTCCAAGAAGCCCAACATTGACAAGGCACAGTTTCAGCTAGGTCCCACTGATGTTAAGATACATGAACATATTTCAACCTTCGGGATGGAAGTAATCTTTTTTGTTTGTTTGTTTGTTATACTGAATTAACCCCACAAGGGAAATTATTGTCTCTGCATTTAACCCATCCAAAGTGAGCACATACACACGTAAACAGTGAGCACACACACTCGGAGCAGTGGGCTGCCACACACATTGGGGGCGTCCAGAGAGCAGTTGGGGGTTAGGCCCCTTGCTCAAGGGCACTTCAGCCATGAAAGTGGAGGAAGGAAAGGTGCAGCTCACTCTCCCGCTGCCACTCATTTTTCCTGCTGGTTCGGGAATCGAACCAGCGACCTTTCGGTCCCAAAGTCGCTATATATATACATACACACACACACACTCATACATAGTGAAAATGTATTGTTATAATCAAAAATTTGAGACAATACTGTAATATAATTTTTAGGGTATAAGGCTCAGCTATGTTAGAACTATACATATATGTTTGAGATCTGAATGCCGATATGCACAACTAAGTATGGTGTGTGTGTGTGTGTGTGTGTGTGTGTGTGTGTGTGTGTGTGTGTGTGTGTGTGTGTGAAAGAGAGAGAGAGTTGCGTATACACCTGGCTGT
>JBCNYH010000006.1:17820677-17831270 GCA_039654325.1 Tandanus tandanus
CCACTGATAGTGGGGCTTGAACCCCTGACCTTGGGATCAGTAATCCAGCACCCTACCACCAGGCCACCACTGCCCCTTTTTATGTATCCAGATTTATTTTTTACATTAAAAATGATCACTGATAAATGTTGATATCTAGTACAAACAAACAGCCAAAACAAATATTATTTCATAAAAGGTTTGTGATTTTATCATACAGGTGACTGAACAGTGAAAGTTACAGGGTTTGGGTATAAAGTGTGAACTGGACATGTCTCTCCACAGGGAGGTTAACTGAGTCTGAAGTAGACCTTTCTACTGTGTGGGTGTTCGTATGTTTTTCAGCAGGGAGCATAAAAATGACAAAGTGAAGTCAGTAAATGGACAAGATGGATAGACATTTTTGTTCGACCTAAACAATTTAACTTTCCCTACAGGTGCTTTGAAAATCACATTCATTCACTAGTACATTAGCCTTCATAACAGAAAAATATTTCAACAGTAATCTCTTACAATCATTATGAATCTTTGAATCTGAAATGGCTAAAGATTTATTGACCTTAATAATCATCACATTTATTCACATTGCACACATCCAGTTTCTGCAGATTATCTTTTTCCACATGTACTTTTATGCACTAAGAATTGTTCATATATATATATATCGATCAGATTTTTTACTCTATCAGTATATACCTTTTATATAACTTGTATGAACAAGTTCATTTTCCTAATTAAAGTAGAAAAGCATCCCTTTTTGCTATGCTGTTCTCTATCATATCGAGACTGTCTCCACCCATTACATATTCCCTATGGGGTTGATCCCACTGCCAATCAGAGCATGTGGATACCTCTGTATTCCACCTCCCACAGCTTACCTATAAAGGCGTGAAAACACTGATAGTTTGATGTCCACCTGAGTCAAGGGTAGCGCGTGTTGATACATGATCGCAAACAATGTGTTGTTTGGGTTACAGCATTTAGTTCACTTACCTTTGTATAGTTGGGTATCTTTCCTTATATATTACACTGACTGCTGTTTCCCTTGCTGTTGTTTTTCTTTTGTCCTTGCTGATGGCTGTGATTCCCCTCACCAGTATATTACTCATGGTGCTGTGAGCTAACGCACATGGTGGGACCCTGCTGCAGTGCTGATGCTAAGCCAACCAGGCAGGTGAGAAGGTTCCTCTCCAGCCCTTGAAAGAGCAGTGTGCTGCTCATGGAGTCAGGAGTCCACATGCTCTTTGCAGTTAACAAATGCGACTTACATCGCATTATTGCATCTCCTCGATGGTGGCTAGTGTTCTCTTAGCTAACTGAAATTACTTGTCAGTGTTAGCCACGATTGTTAATGTTATCTTGCTAGCCATGATTGACATTCCAACATTCTATCAGTGAAGTGTGGGCTTGTCCCTAATATGAAGCAATTAATGTAGGCACCAAAAGTGTATTTATTTAACATTGCTTTGACAATGGACAATTTTTTATAGTTTGGGGATTGGATAGATGCAAATTTCATCGTTGTTGTTGTTTTTTTTTTTTTGTAGGTTTTTTTTTCGGTTTCTTTAAAAGTTTGAGCACCTTAGCTCTAGAGAAATTTGCAGTAACAAAGTGAATATTACAGCAGTGATTGTTAGTAACAGCATCTTTTGTAATTAGGTGCTGTCTGGAGTAAGCTAGAAATGTTTGCACATCTAATCTTACAAGGTTTTCAAATTGTTCAGAAGTATTGTTTTCTCACAGGAATGCTTTAACTGCATAATTTCCTACATATGCAACAATGACAGATTATATAATTAACAGATGTAATCAAAATACACAATCTTCTGCAACATTAGACAACATTTTGCATAAATGAAATAAAGCTGGTGTTTCTGCCTGTTATTATAGGCCAAGAGGATGATCTGACTAACCCATTCTAGTAAGCAAGAACTGGTAAAATCAGCAGCAGAAGTTAAAAAAGCAATAAAAGAAGAAGACTCATACCCTTCCCAGCTCCTTGTCCTCCAGTGCCAACACCCCTGTACTCTCAGTGAACAGTTTGACCTTCACTGCTGGCAGAGGGTGTGTAGTGGTGAAGTCTCCTTGAGTCCCCCATCTAAAACACACATACACACGCAACAATTACAACTGTCTACCTCACGTGAAGTATGCTAGCACCAAAAGAAACAAGAAATATAAACCTTTCCTTTTATTGGGCGTGCCTTATTTAAAATATATTTTGCAACATGATCATTAAACCTGGGATCCGTATGCAACATAGTGTAATGTTAAGTACAGTATAGTGATATAGATTAGAGAATATAAGTAAATATAAGAAAATAAGCAAATACAGGGTGGCATGATGCAACCCAGTGCAAAGCAAGTGTCTTTTGTCGCCATGACTTTGATTATTTTCCGATGTCAACATGTCTTAATGTGTTTTGTTATTAAGTTTGTTACAGAAAAACTGCAAAGTCCTCTGTCTTGAAGACTGTGTTGGAAAATATACTTGTTGACCCCCAAGACTCCTTCCGTGATGTTAATTAAATGTCTCTTTACAGAAAACCTTTTGCAAAGTTGGTTATTAACCAAATTAATACTGGAATTTTGTTTCTTGTTAAATGATAACACTTAAAAACTCATTTTTTTATTTTTCAAGCATGTGGAATATCTGCTGTTTAATTTCTGTGAATAATTTGTTACTATTGAAACAATAATGTATTAGAAGGAAAATATCTCTACAAGGCAGTGTCTTCTTGCACCTATTCATCAATTGGTGAAAATAGTCATATGGCAGCAATTTAGACTTGAATTAGATATCTTGGTTTGGGTCAAGATTTCGGTGCAAATAGCGCTGTTGGATATGGACACCTGATTGCTTGGTTTGCCTCTTCTGCACTATGTACACTAGGTGTAAATAGCCTCATCGGCTGTCCAGAACAGATACATTTTTTCCCCCGCTACTGACACCCTGGGTGCAAAAACCATCTGCCTTAATATAAATCTGTGATTTGAATTACTGTTGTATTTTAAAACCTTATATTTTACATTTTTACAGCATTTTATACAGTATGTAATAAATCTACAGACACGATAATCCCTTTTTTCCTCCACCAACAAACACACACTTTTCTTCCTTTTGACATCTAACCCCTGTTGTAGTTCTATCTTTCTTTAGGTTCTCTTCTTAGCACAATGCATTATTCTCTTCTCTCCCATAGCAGATTCACCCTCAGTCTGAGCAAAGTCATCACAAGACAAGGAGCACAATAAAAGGCACAAAGACAGGCACTACATCTCCGCTCTGCTGCAAGATCGACTTGTATCATTTCTAACACTTATATGAATGTGAGATACTGCAGCGGCACTGCCAGTGTGAAAAGAAAGGAGGTGAGAGTTGAGAGAAGGAAATATGCAAAAGCAAGAGTGCATTTCAACTGATTCTGCGATAAATGCAATAATAATCAATATAAAAGTAGACAGAAAAGCCACCTAACTACCACATGCTAGCAAATATACATCCACACAAAGTGGAATAAGCCAGTGAAAATTTCACAGCGCTGCACTGTGAAACACTAGTCTGAATGAATTTCAGTTACAAGCCTGAGAAAAAGATTTAGTGTAAAGCATAAATCAAATGCCTAATATGTTCCCCTGAAACAATCATCCATCTCCCAGTGCATATAGAACCACAGCTTTCATTGTCAGGCTGAACTGGCCCAGTAAAGAAATGAACACGTGACATCATCTGCTGCCGTGGAAACGGGTTACACATGTCAGAGGCTGCAGTGAAATAAGACTAAGTGTGTGAGAGAGACAGAAAATATGAAGAAACCCCTTTGGGAGGATAAAGAGGTGTACTGACAAATTTTTAGTCTGTATGAAGAAAGAACAGTCAGTAAAGACAAAATCCCAAGTCCACTCTCAAACCACAAAGAGCTCAGTGGGAAAGAGGTCAAAAACGCAATTAATGTATAACTATTGAAAGTTGTAATGGGCAGGTGGACATTACAACAACATAAGCATAACTGCGTGTAAATAATAGAAATCTATGATAATTCACTGGAGCTTGTGCAAATGAAATGAATAGTGTGTGTGTGTGTGTGTGCGTGCGTGCGTGCGCGTGCGTGTGTGCGTGCGTGTGTGTGTGTGTGTGTGTTTTGGTGGGGGTGGTGGTGGTGGTGGGGAGGGGGGGTTAAATCTCAGGTTTTATATATATCTATACGGAACAGTTTTGACCTTGAGGGGATGTATACAAAACCTGCAGCATCATTAAAAAGTAAACAAAAAGAGCTCAAAGGCTTTCTTTTGTTTACTGTAATGAGGTCGAAGGTGCCCATTCACTAGTGAGTGGCCCATGTGTTTTATTTTCCATTATCACTTCATTTTGGCTGAATACAAATGTTTCCCAGTGAAACCACCCCAGCTCATGGGCTTGTATCTCTAAATTCACCTGTTTTACATCTTATTTTGGTTCTGTGTCTGTTAACAATAACACTAGGATTGAGCAAATGATTTATAAAATAGAATATGCCGCAATGTCTTTCTGAAACTATTTGCTTACTCCTGTACACAAGTGTTAATGACCCCAAGGGAGTATGTTACGAAGCAAATTTAATTTATCAAAGGTAAGCTCAGGGTCAATGAGTAAAGTAATAGTTAACAACTTACCTAACTTCATACACTGGTGTTAATCGGTGTTATGAAGGCGATTCAGAAGTCTGTAAGTTAAATCAGTGTCAACTCACCAGAGTATGTGCATGTTCACATAAAAGGGGTGTGGCTGAAGGTAAACACAGCTTTCGACTCATGGCACAAAGTCCATATTTTTCATATTTGGAAAATATTTTTTCTTGAACAAAAAATTTTTTCAAGAGGTATGTGCAGTAGGATATTATGAGTTTAAAACAACTCTAACAGCAAAGTATAACACCGTGGCATCAAATAAACAGAGGAGGCATGTTATCAATGCAGTACCAATTCATAATGACTTGTGCAGTGAACACATGCGTTCACTGACCTTCCACATGGTACCAACTGGCATATATAATGTCAGATCCTTTCATCGCTTAATTCTAATTAGGATCACGGGGAGGCTGGGGCCCATCTCAGCCAACTCTGGGTGAGGGCAGAGTATAACCTAGACAGCTCGCCAGGCCATCGCAGGGCAGAAACACTCTGACGGCTATGCAGCCTACTCTTGACGAAATGCAATGGTTCTTTTACATGCCTCTCACCATAGACAGTGAGAGACATGGCAGGCATATGATAACCTATTTAACTGCACTGGGGGGGACAGCAGTGACAACCCGTTGGTAGTGGGACTTCAACCCACGACCTTGGGATCAGTAATCCAGCACCAGGCCACCGGGCCACCACTGCCCCTGTCAGATCCTTGTTGTTTTATAATAGGGTCTAAGTTATGTTACGTTACCTGAATTACATCTATATGCTAATACTACTAATAACATTACTACTCTCATGACAATAGTTGCTATGTCATTAGTGGAGAAATTTAAATTTAAAAACTTACCTCTTCAGAGTCTTCAGACACACGCATTACACAAATTATTCAATTAGATCCTGGTGTTAGACCTATTGGAAAGTTCCTGTCTATGTAAATGTAATGACTATCGTAATATTACTATTATTAGTAAACCATTTTCAACTTAATTTGGCTTTTACTCAAAACACTACCTTGCGACTTAATCCGTATTACGCTGAGCGGGTCACAAATTTTAAATTAAATATCCTCTATTTCAGTCAATTAATTTGTTGTGATGATGATTATAGTATCATGTAGATTTTCGCCTGCATGGTCTCTGTCATGTATCTGATACATAAATAATTTGATCTGTATGATTTTAGTGCTGCTTATTCTGGTACTTGTTAGGCAACGTACAATGTACAGTATTATGATATTAATTTATATATGTATCTATGTTATAGTCTGCGGTGTTTTGATAGGTATCAGGATTAAATAAAATCAATCATTACTCCACTGAGTGTATTTAGAGATACCCGGCCACAAACACTGGCAAAGACAACGGATTTCTTCAAATAAGGTTCTATATCTTTCATAAACAACATCAACAGGGTAAAATAACAGATTTATATTTTCTCTGAATCCCCTCTCACTATCCGCTCAGTGTGCTCCAAATGTGCCGATGTTCGGCCTTTTTTATCTGTTGGAACAGTGTAAGTGAACAGACGGTGCTTATAAAGATAACACTGACCTAACCAAGATCATAACCTGCTCAGACCAGATATGGGATGTCACTTAAATTACCATGGCAACACACCTCACAGAAACCCTACTCAGCTTTGGTAGGTTAATCTGGAAGCTACTCCGACATCAAAAAGTTACTCCTGAATTTACCTGTATAAGCCAGTAATCCCGCTTCGTAACACAGGACCCTGCAACAGGCGCATTGATATTTGAAAACATTGCTATCTTTTTATTTCTCTTGAAATCATAAGCCTTCTTCTGACTTATAACACTTGATCTTGAAATTTTCCATTTTTTTCCGGATTGGAGTTACTCTGCCAAGTGAATGGGCACCTTTGAGATATGAGTTACGTTCAAGTGTAGGCACATAGTTTACACTCCTCACAAGGAGATTAACATTTGTTTGTTTGTGTGTGTGTGTGTGTGTGTGTGTGTGTGTCTGTTTTTTTTGTTTTTTGTTTTTTGGCTTTCTGCTGCTACTCAGGTGGTGTTCATTGCTGGTCCAATATGTTTGGTTCCTCTTGTAACGGGGTGGTTAGCATTCTGGCACTAAAAGTGCTGACACTGCAATACACCATGCATCACACTACTGTGTGTGTGTGTGTGTGTGTGTGTGTGTGTGTGTGTGTGTGTGTGTGTGTGTGTGTGTGTGTGTTCACCTTATTGAATCACACTGTGGTTTAGTTCCTTCTTTCCTTCACTAGATTATTCTGATAGGTTATGTTTAAATATAATCTGCAGACATATATAGCTGAATATAAAGTCACTCTGTCTGAACCCTCTCTCCAGCCTTTTCTCTTTGTCTTCTTTTGCACAGAGAGCAAGAAAATGGAAGGAATAGAGGAGAGTGTGTCCTTGGTGCTACTTCATGCTGAGTATTGTCATTAATGCTGCAAACCATGAAGGTGACCTTGTACATCAAAGAAAAAAGTGTAGGGGAAAATCTCATATATGTTTTTAAAGAAATGCCACTTTCAAATTTGTGTGTATTTTGTATGAAGCAGTAAGTTATGTATATTTGAAACTGCACTGCATGTGATGATGGATCAAACTAATTCTCCTGTGATGTCATTACACTTCAGTCCCGGAGGCTTGCTCATTTTCACTCTCAATCTATTTTCCATTCTCTCTCTCTCTCTCTCTCTCTCTCTCTCTCTCTCTCTCTCTCTCTCTCTCTCTCTCACACTCTCTCTCCTTGTTTTTAATCAGTTTCTCCACAGCTGACTACACTTGTGAGTGGTAAAAAGCTGTGCTCTCTTTTCTCCATCCATTTTTTTCCTTTCAGTTATTTCCTTTCTCCCCCTCTTCCCGTTCAGTTCATTATAAATTGGCACCTGATCCAGTGACAGAATAGGGAGCCCCAAAATAGCTCAAGAATCACGTGCTCCTCCCCAGAGCCTCAGAGTGTCCAAATGAGTGCAGACTGGAACACATAGCATCTGAAGCAGCACCACTGTGACGTGCACACATCTCCAGCCAGGGATAAGCAGCACTCTGGAGAATTCTAATACACCTCTAATCTGGCACACTAATTGCAGGTTTGAAAGACAAATTATAATATTGTATTTTAATATTTTGCAATAATGTAATGTTTATGAGTGTCTGCACCTCATACATGGAAAATTGTTATATCATATTACAATTTAAAAGTGATGAAACATCCCATACTTTATATTCTCATCATATTTTTTTAAAGTGATGTAAACATTACTATCAGAAAATCATAACAGTAAAAAATAAATAAATAAATAAACGACTGATTTCTGATAACACTGTCAAACTGTTCAAACCCACTAAAGAGATTTTATTTCTCAAAGATAATGAGCCCATAATTTATAGATAGAGTTGTCCGTGTCAGACAGTAGGCTATATTGTTTCTTTCTTCTACAATAACACAAAGAACACCAGGAAGCTATCTTCTACCTTTTCAGCTAAACAATGATCAAAACAAAACCAAATTCACACAGCAAAAAAGGTAATTTACTGAAGGGGAAAAGATGTAGGACTTTGGGATCTTTGACCTGTGTATTCATGTGTCAACCGAAAACAAGAAGGCAGGACTATTAGTTTATTGGTCTGTAAAAAAACAACAACTGTTTAATAAGCAGTGGTTCCATCAGATTTTGTATGTATGCAAAGTAGAAGTTATAAATGCATTCTGAAGCACTGTGATGTTGTATGTAGTTGGTTTAAACATTAATTAAATGCCACTTCTTAACCAGAGGATGTAACTTATTTCATTGTTCAACATTTCTGTCAAGAAACTTGAATTTAAACAAAATAGTCTCAACTGGAACAAAGGAGGGTGTAAATAGCAGTAAGTGTATCTTACGTTGGTTTGGAAGCCTCAGCCTGGTCGGTCTGTAGTTTCTCTCCTCCCTCCACCTCCATAGTACAGTATACAATGCGATTTGGGGCCAGAGATTTCAGCCCCTGCACCTCCATGATCACTACCTACACAGGACAGCCACATTTAAGACTTAATTAGCAATTTTAATGGATGAATAGTTAAATGAGTGAGGTGTATTGTGAGGTGCATGCCTCAGTAACCCACTAACACCTCATGCTGAAATGGGGCCACACAGTAATTGTGAATTCTTCAGAATAATCATCATTAAACAGCTCTCTGTGGTTCCATCCCTATATACTACTGAAGACAAGGAAGGAATCAAGAGACCTTTTTTTTTTAATAAGTCATAAATGCATGAAAGCCATTTCAATCCGCTGTCTGTGGTGGAATTCCATCCCAAGCATATCTCATTTAATTTAATGAGGTACAGATTAGGAGCTTACTTGAACCAGGCCTTATTTGATGAGGAAAAGTCACTGCTGTCATCACTATTTTCTGCATTGAACCAGTTTGGATGGCAAAAACTATTAGCCTTATTCACCAACCATATTTATGAAGAAATTTGTTCTTAAATCTCACTTTTGCACTTTTTTTGAAGAATGAACGGATATTTACCCATCTTGGATTTGTCCTCAGCTATAAACAGAGTCTTTGAACAAAAAAGGGAACTCTTACACAAGCATCGGTGCTGAAGTGATGTTGAGAAATCACTACTCTTTCTTTTAAAAAATATATTTTGTAACCTTTTCTGATCCATAAAAAGACTTCTTTATTATTATTTTTTATTATTTAAACCATAAAATATATTTGGCAGTTTTCCAAGGTTTAAGGAAACATCAAGAACAAATATACAAAAAAATCTTAATAAGATATTGATGAATGAGGCCCAAATGCTAGTAGTTGCTTAAATTTAATTTGAATACAAAATATTTAATTCATCATAAGCCAAAAGAGTTAAAAACAAAAGTTTTCAATGAGAAAAATAAGGGTTCATTTCTGGCTTTACTCACAGAGGGACAGAGTGGGCATCAGGATACTTCCATCCTCAACATTTTAAAGTTCATAAGAACAAGGTCAAGTAGAAGACATTGTTGACAACAAAGTTACAAACTGGAAGAGAGTGAAAACAACTCTCCACTGACCAGGGCGATCATCAATTTCTTTGAATGTCACTCAACAACTGTAGGATGACATCAAGTGACCTACAAAAAGAATGGTAAATGGGGCTGGGGATAAGTGTACTGTAAGCATGATTCGCAATAGATTCCTCCTACTAAGCTAGAAAAGACCTTCATTAATGAGAAGCTTAGAAGAGCCAGGCTGAAGTTTGCTATAGACTATACGAATTTGACCATATAGGACTGGAGTAAGGTAATCTTCTCTGATGAGTCCAAATTTTAGCTTTTCCAATTACCAGCTCATCTAATGCAGTGGTGACCATCCCTACTCCTAGAGACCTATCTTTCTCAAAACTTTCATTCTAATCCTGATTATGCCCACCTGACCATCTAATCATTGACTTAAGATGCTTTTTATCACCTAAAAGAGGTGTGTTAGATTTCGGTTGGAGATACAAACTGCAGGAGCTAGAAAAAAAGCCCTTCATCAATGAGAAGCAAAAAAATTGACCATAGAGGAATGGAGTAAGGTAATCTTCCCTTGAGTCAAATTTTTAGTTTTTACTCAGGTGGGCATGATTAGGATTGGAGCCAAAGTCTTCAGGAAGGTAGATCTCCGGGAGCAGGGTTGGACAGCTTGAGAGGCCTACAAGCCACAGTGTCACACCCATGTGAAACACTGCTGTAGAGCAAGACAAGACACATGAAAACCGCAATTAAAATAACAGGGTTATTCCAATAAATACTGAGGTTCATACACTAATACTGTGTTGTTTGAAAATAAATATGATGTAGATTTCTATTCATTACTTAAGGAGAAACTACAAATTTTGCAGTGGTCTGTTTTTCTGCATACAGACATATGTGTGTGTGTGTGTGTGTGTGTGTGTGTGTGTGTGTGTGTGTGTGTGTGTGTGTGTGTGTGTGTGTGTGTG
>JBCNYH010000006.1:17902037-17912179 GCA_039654325.1 Tandanus tandanus
GTGTGTGTGTGTGTGTGTGTGTGTGTGTGTGTGTGTGTGTGTGTGTGTGTGTGTGTGTGTGTATGTGTGTGTGCGCGCACTTAACGCCAATGTTTTGAGTGATAGAGGTCATATATTGGCCACTGACACTGACTGTGAGACTGACAGGGCGATGAAAAAGGCAGGATGTGCGTCTGAAAGCTCACACTCACACAGCAGTGAACGATTCATTCCTTCCCCCTCATCCTCCCTATTTCTCCTCCTCTCTCTGCAAATATGAGACTGATTACTGAAATACAGCTTTTTTTTTATTGGTCACATGCACATGCAGATGAGCCCTTTCCTTGGTGATGCTAAACTACTATGCACTATATGGTTTCATACAAATCATATTAAAGTCACATCTATGAAATATATAAACAGTTTTGGCCAGTTATTGTGCACATGTAAGTTTTAGATGCTTTTCTGTTTAACATAATTGCCATGAACTTCCTGTCAGCTTAAACTTCTCTGGCCATTGTCCTCTGAACTGTCTCATCGGCAAAGCATTTCCACTCCATAACTGTTTTTCTCTGAATTTTGTTGTGGTTGCTCCTGCTGTTGTTTGTTTTTATACAAGTCTGTGTAAACTCTACAGACCGTAGCAGTTTCTAAAAAACCCTCAAACTAAAGCATCTGACACTGATAGCTAGTCTAGTGAGATCACATTTTCTGCCATTTTGATGTTTAATGTGACTATTTACTGAAATAGTATCTGCACTATTTTATGCACTGTGCTGTAGCAATATAACTGCTTGACTGGATAAATGGAAGTACAAACATACATAAGTACACTACTGCTCAAATGTTTGGGGTCACCCAGGAAATTTCACATTTTCCATGAAAACACAAACTTACATCTTTCAAATGAGTTGCAAAATGAATATGAGACAGTGATGAGGTTAGAAATAATCTTTACAAAAAAAAATAGTTTAGTCCTTCAAAATTTGCTTTGCGTCTAAAATTCATTTGCAGCCATTACAGCCTTGCAGACCTTTGGCATTCTAGTTGTCAACTAGTCAAGGTAAAATTAAGAAATTTTACCAAAATGCTTTCCAAAGAACCTCCCACAAGTTGGACAGGCTTGATGGGCACTTCTTCTGTTTCATACGTTCAAGCTGCTCTCACAACAGCTCGATAGGGTTGACTGTTACCGTGCTGGCCACTCCAATATTGACATAATACCAGCTGACTGCTTCTTCTCTAAATAATTTTTGCATAGTTTGGAGTGTTTTGGGTCATTGTCCTGTTGTAGGAGCAAAGGGCCTCCAATCGAGTGCTGACCACAGGGTATGGCATGGCATTGCGAAATGGAGTGATATCTTTCCCTGTTTAAGATCCCCTTTAACCCTGTACAATTCTCCCACTTTACCACCACCAAAGCACCTTCGTGTCTATGTTCTGTTGCCCATCTTACTCTTTTGCTTGAACTGACCAGTCTCAGATAGGGCTTTTTCTTTGCAACTCCAGGAGTCTCCTCTTTCCTGTTGAAGTTAAGAGTGGTGTTTTGTGGGTACTATTTAATGAAGCAGATAACTGAAGACCTGTCATGCATCTAGTTCTCTAACTAGAGACTCCTATGTACTTGTCCTCTTGCCCATATGTGTAGTGGGGTCTCCACTTCTCTTTCTATAATGGTTAGAGCCAGTTTGTGCTGTTCTGTGAAGGAAGTAGTACACACTGTTGTATGAGATATTGAATTTCTTGTCAGTTTCTCGTATGGAATAGCCTTCATTTCTCAGAACAAAATAGACTGATGAATTTCAGATGAAGTTCATTTTTTCTGGCTATTTTGAGTCTATAATCAAACCCACAAATGCTGATCCTCCAGATTTTCAACTAACCTAAAGCAGGGCAATTTGGTTGCTTCTTTAATCAGCACAACAATTTTCATCTGTGCTGAAATAATTGCAAAAGTGTTTTATAATGATCAATTAGGATTTTTAACATGACAAACTTGGACTAGCTGATACAATGCCATTGAAACACGAGTATGATAGTGGCTGAAAAAGGGTCCTCTTACGCCTATGTATATATTCCATTAAAAATCCAGCTGTTTCCACCAATAATAATCATCTATAGACTGTCATGTCTTTATTGATCAATTTTATCTTTTTTTTAATAAAGTTTTCTTTCAAAAACAAGGACATTTATGAGTGATTCTTAACTTTTGAACAATAGTGTATATGCATATATGTTGTTATAGTAACTGTATAATACCAACCATTCTGTAGAAGTTATTTCACTTGTGCATGTACCACATTTTACAGATTATATGGATGCCTTGGGAAGATGTTACCTCTCTCTTTCTCTCTCTCCCCCTCCCTCAGTGAGAAACAGTGCTAGTTTTGAAGAGTGCCATCATTTCTATATATAGAGCTCTACCAGGCAGAACAGCACTGGCTGTGAAGTGCATTTTTGCTCCATTCTAAGCCAGTTCTTTGGCTTTATAAATACTCCATTTGATATCTGAGAACTTGTCTCTTCCATGTTCCTTAAAGAAGAAAAAGAGAATAAATCAAAACTCCAAAAATTATTGAAGGCTGAACCCTAATACTAAACCTCATGTACATTCAGACTAATTACAGCATCATGGCTGCTTCTGTATTGTCAATCCATTTTAATGTCCTGCTTGTCAGTGTTGAGATGGAGGAGCAAGAAGGATCTGAGGAAAAAACAATCATAAATTATACAGTGTAGAACTTCAGCCTAGTGAAAACCTTGCTGTGTCAGTGTGTCAGGCTCACTCTCCATCGGGACACACCAACCTTTCTTGCTTCCTAACACATAAGCACTAAGCAGTGTGCTCAAATAACTCAAATAAACACCCTTAATAAATAAATAAATAAATAAATAAATAAATAAACAAACAAACAAACAAATAAATAAATAAATAATTTTTTGAATTGAAAATTTTTTTTACATTTTTTAAATAAAAGATTTTTCATCAGCAGGGCAGTGGTGGCCTGGTGGTAGGGTGCTGGATTACTGATCCCAAGGTTGGGGGTTCAAGCCCCACTATCAGCGGGTTGTCACTGCTGTCCCCCAGTGCAGCTAACTGGGTTATCAAATGCCAGTCATGTCTCTCACTGTCTGTGGTGAGAGGCATGTAAAAGAACCATTGCTGATTTTCATCAAGAGTAGGCTGCATAGCTGTCAGAGTGTTTCTGCCCTGCGATGGCCTGGTGAGCTGCCCAGGGTGTGCTGAGATGGGCACCAGCCTCCCTGCAACCTGAATAAGTGGTTCAGAAAATGAATGAATGAATGAATTTTTCATTAGTCTTTATCTTGATGTTTTTATTTATATTATAATACAAAGGAATGCATTAATCAGATTGGTTTGCTATCTCGGGATAAATAACAATTATTCACCTTGAAGCCAGAATGTTGAGGTGACTATTTATCGATATCTACTGATCCTTAGGTGAATAATTTAGTACATTAAAAAAAAAAAAAAAATTCTATATTTTTAAGCCAATCAGGGGCAGCATGATGGCATAGAGGTTTCCAAACACAGTTCAAAGACATGCACAGTTGGCTAATTGGCTGTTCCTAATTGCCCCTATGTGTGGATGTGAATGGCTGTGTCTGTGTTGGCCCTGCAATGGTCTGGCAAGCTGTTCAGAGTGTACCCTGCCTTCGCCCAGCTAAGATAGGCTCCAGGCTCCCCATCACCATAGTAGGAGTAAGAAACTAGGCAAATGAGCGAGTGTGAGAGAGAGTGAGCATTCAAGTACTATTTTGAGGTTGCAAGGTAGATATGTCTATAGGTCTATACTATTCGGGAACATCTGTTTGTTCCATTATCTTGGGATTAAAAAACATTATTCCAAGTGATTAATGCTTGGATCAAAAGAACACTCACAGTCTGTCATAGTCACTTGGAGCATCATCATAATCATCATCACACTTTAAAATAGAAAAGTAAACCATACAAATCTTGTTTCTCTTGTGTTTTCACGTAATTATATACTCAAATACCTAACAGAGTTTACTTATTTTTCTGTGTAGTATGTACTAAATTCTAAATGAGCAGGCTAAACAGATGCCAGTAGCTCACCTGACCTGCCTCTGTAATTGTAAAAATATGTATTTTCCGTGGGCGGCACGGTGGCGCAGTGGGTAGCACGTCCACCGCACAGCAAGAAGGCGTGGGTTCGATTCCCAGGCTTGGGCGTTTCTGTGTGGAGTTTGTATGTTCTCCTCGTTCTTGCGTGGGTTTCCTCCAGGTACTCCAGTTTCCTCCCACAGTCCAAAAACATGCACAGTAGGCCAATTGGCTGTTTCAAATCGCCCCTAGGTGTGAGTGTGATTGTGAATGGTTGTATGTATGTTGGCCCTGCGATGGCCTGGTGAGCCAGGGTCCAGAGTGTATCCCGCCCTCACCAAGAGTCGGCTGAGATGGGCGCCAGCCTCCCCACGACCCTAATTTGGGTTAAGTGGCTTAAAAAATGAATGAATGTATTTTTTGTATATGTATAGGTAACATACTCTAATTACATTATAAATAGGATGTTTACACTGAAGAAATGAGTAAAAATTACCATTTAACATTTATATTTATGTTTACAATTTGAATTTAACATTTGTGTTTACATTTACCCTTTGTGTTTAAACTAACATTTAGCATTGACCTTTAATGTTTTTATTTCACAGTTACATATGAACACATTATTGACATTTATAGATAATTAGTAATGTCATGTGTTTGTGCACAGACAAATAATGTGAAGAAATGCAACACTGTTGTTTGTAATCTTTAAGTCGTTCTAAAAGTGACATAAATTGTGAAAAAAAACAAAACGTTTTTTTTATATTTTTATAAACAGCATGTCATATTACTGGTTATAAAAATTCATACAGACAATAATTTTCATGCATGTTAGTCCATCCAGGTTCACCAGTGTGCAAAGCCTGGTTTCTTTCTACCCTGGAGAACCTAGTGACTGTCTTCCCTAATGAAAAATCGCTCTGGCATGTGCACAGGAGTGAGTCAAAATGAAATTAGGTTTAAGTGGTTCCTGGAATGAAGGAAAGAGAGTCAGGGCGGTGATTGGTGTTTTAAAGAAAAGGCCTGCAGAGAACACAGAGACTAGCGTTAATTAAAGAATTCCAATAAAATACCAGCAAGTGTGCAGTTCTGTAACTTCTGTATTCTCAATTAAAGTTAATTATGTTGTTTTGCAAAGATAAATGACCACTGAAGTACAATTACCACTTGATGTTTCTGCTAACAGTGTATCAGTTCATTGCATTGCTGCATACAGGTCTGGTAAAATGTCTTTTTTTAACACAGATATAAACAGAAATAGTTTTTTAAGGTTAATTTAATCCAGTGACAGTAACAATAAAATTATCAAAGAAGCTGACGGCACCTGTTTTAAGACAGAAGCCCATCCCCCTGCAAGCACTGGTTACATTTCTGTAACACATTGCAGGCAGTCAAGACAGAAATAATACAAGTAATGTATAAATATATGCATCATTAAACAAATATATTAAGCATTAAAACTCTACAAAAACATTCATGCAAATATCCTGTACCATGCATTTGATAAATGCAATTTTCCTTAAATAATGACTTTTTTTTAATCAGACATTTTCCAGAAGGCTTTACAGAAGTGTTTTACCTTCTCAATCAGAAAAATATCCTCATTATTGTTTAGTAGGTCAGAGTCAAGCAAAAACCTTGAAAGGTGCTCATCCAGAAAAAGAAAGAAAGAAAGAAAGAAAGAAAGAAAGAAAGAAAGAAAGAAAGAAAGAAAGAAAGAAAGAAAGAAAGAAAAAACCCACACAACATTTGTAAAATTATTTACATTTGTTCTCATTTGATAACTTTATGAAGAGTATGTTAGAGTTCGGTATTATTTAGATCTTTTTCTGACACTTGTGCTAGATCACTAATTCTAAAATGGTGCCAGTGCCTAAACCAATATTATTAATATTAGTATTATTAGTATTATTCGATAACAAATATTATGTTTACATATTTTAAAGAATGCCATTTTTTACTGCATGCTGTCAAGTCCCATATACAGTCACCCAGTGCCCAAACATAAAACCAAACTTAGCACAGTGCATTTAAAGTGGCACCAAAATTAGGCACCGATATCTGAGAGCTGTCCAGGGAAATCACAAGATCTTGATATGGAGATACCTCTCCAGGGATATACAGCAGCTCAGTCTTGCTGAGATTTAGTTTCAGCTGATGAGCTGGCATTTATGTTAATGTCGGCCAAGCATTCTGATATTAATGCAGAATCAGGGTCTGAGGAAGGAAAAAAGAGGATGCGTGTGGTAGCAATAGCATAAAAATGGTATGAAAAACCCTGTGAGGATATTACTTCACTCAGTAAGTGCATATTGAGAGAGAATTGATAGGTTCTTACTGTACAGCAAGCCAATTCTCAATCTCACAAAGGTGAGTAGCTCCTCCAGTGGACACTTATGGTAACACATTATTTGCATGAAGGAAAGTGTTCATGAAATTGCTGAACGCATTTCAGCTCTTTTCATTTTCTGAACGGCTTCATCCTAATTAGGGTCGTTGGGAATCTGGCGCCCATTTCAGGCCGGGCGAGGGCGAGATACACCCTGGACAGCTCGCCAGGCTTTCACAAGCCAACACACCCACAACCATTCACACAGAACCACGCTGACGGCAATCCAATTTTCGAACGACAGAAATGCTTCTTTTGAATTGCCTCTCGCCTCAGACAGTAAAAGACATGGCTGGCTTTTGACAATCAAGTTAGCTGCAGTGGGGGCAACACTGACAACTCTGACCTTCGGAATAAGCCAGCACCCTACCGCCGAGTCATCACTGCCCTGCTGCACACAAAAATTTAGCATATATTAAACAACCTTAAGTCCCCCCAGTGCAGCTAACTGGATTATCAAAGGCCGTCTACTATCTGTAGTGAGAGGCATGTAAAAGAACCATTGCTGATTTTCGTGAAGAGTAGGCTGAATAGCCGTCAGCGTGTTTCTGCTCTGCGATGGCCTGGCGAGCTGTTCAGCGTGTACACTGCCCTCACCCAGATTCGGCTGAGATGGGCGCCAGCAAATGAATGGATGAATAAACAACCTTAATAGATTTATATTCTTCGAACAAAACTGGCAGTAAAAAAACTGCTGTATACACTTTGCGCGCGCGTGTGTGTGTGTGTGTTTGCTTGTTTGTTTCTTTGTTTACACATATACAATTGTCCACTTAATATTATACAAAATATCTATAATTGTTTGTGATGACAAGTAATACTGTGCCAGTACTTTGTGGAACCACTTTTTGATTTGACTACAGACATGATGTTGAACTTTGGTGGACTGCAATCTTCATGCCATTCCACAGATTTTCTGGGCTCTGATTGATCCACAGAAGAACATTCACTGTATGGTCAACTTTTCTGTGTGCTTCAGGTCATTGTCATATTGAAAGTTAAACCTTCTTCCCACTGACAACTTTCTAGCAGCGTGCAGTAGGTTTTCCTCAAGAGTTTGACGGTATTTTGCTTCATCCATTTTTCCTTCTATCTTGACAAGCTCTGTGGTCCCTGCTTCTGAGCAACATCACCACAGCAGGATGCTACCATCGCCATGCTTTGCTGTAGGTTTGGTTTTCTTTAGACGGTAAACTCTACTGGCTTTCCACCAGATAAACCAGTTGGCAATGAGGCCAAAAAGTCGAGACTTGATTTTTTTTTCATGCAGCCGTTCCATACAAGCCACATTTATGGAGCATTTGTGATGTTGTTGTCACATGTTCACAATCACCATTCTTTGCCAAAAGTTCCTGTAACTGCTTCAAAAGTTGCCATAGGCCTCTTGGTAGCCTCTTTAATCAGGTTCTTTCTCATTCCTCTATACAGTTTGGAGGAACAGCATGATTCGGGAAGGATCATGCTGTCCCCCCATACTGGATAAAGGAATCAGGAGGAACCTGACAAGTGACAATTCCTTGCAACCCATATTTGATTGTTTGTGTTCAGTTACACTTCCAAGCAATGGAATGCTCTAGAAATATCTATTTTTATGCTGAAATAATCGGAATGATTACAATTATTCACAAGCCAATTAGCTTGGTGCACAATGGAGAAGGTAATTACTTACACAGAACTGAGTTTACAAGTATTTTTAAATACAAAAGGGTGATCCTTTAACCATCTCAGTGATTCTGGGGTTTTTCTTCTGAATTGTTGCTATTATATCTTTCACTTGACTGTTATACATTGCACTGAGTAAATACTTTTGTGTGAGTCCCAATGTCAGGCTGCAAAGCAACAAAATGTGAATATTTCGAAGAGAGGTGAGTCTTCTCTGTACTCGATATACTTAGAAGAGCATGGTAGCCTGATTTTTCATTGCTCATATAGCCTTCCATCCATTCAAATGAATATCACCCAAGGTTCTCATGTTTTGGGTCTGCATATTAATCTCAGACACCTGCAAACCAGAAAAAATAACATTTTGGAAACCACTCCAAATATAAAATCTTTTGCTTCATTGCAGAAGCGACCTCTAGCAGGAGTGCTGATGATCCTATGCTGATTAAATCTGAATTCCAAATTAAATAACACATCACCAACAACTATGTACCATTTTTATAAGCACTAATACACCTACGAACAGATGTAATTGCAGATGTGTCTTGTTTTTTCTTTTTGGATAGGTTGGATAGTTTAAAACATTTGGAGATATCTAAAGGCACCATAAACACTGGTGTAACACTTGCAAACCATTGTACACACATTTCTAAGATGTTACTGATTCAAGAATTATTATTTTTTAATTTGCTGGGCCTCTCAAAACCCAGTTCCACACTGCAAAAAAACCTTGTGTTTATTTATTTATTTATTTGCTTTTTCTCTCACTTACAGTGACTATTGTTGAATGTAGTTGATGACCCGAATGTCTTCTTTAATTTAAGCCATAAATACTCTAATTATTATGCAAATGTGTAGAACCTTAGACACACCAGGTTTAATTTAACCAATAAAAATGTAGGCAGAATTTATAGACTCCTATTTTAGATTAAATAAATATTTCTTCCCAAATGACTAAGAGATCTTTTGCTTAATTTTTTGCTTAACTGCCATCACAGAACTGATTACAGTATACTTATTCAGAGTTTTTCAAAAACTTTGATTCATCAGCACAAGAAATAATTTTGACAAGAAAAAAAAAGCACAACTACAATGCAAGTGAATGCTACATATATACTACATATATACATTCATCCACCCAAACTCAGGAGAATGCTTGAGTCCATTCCAAATGTAAAATCAAACCACAAAATCTCATTTTAGTTTAGTTCCCGTGTAGTATATACTACAAAGTTAGCCATCTCCTGCTTGGTGCTTTTTGCTAAATAGTCCCCTCAATGGCTTCTATCTGGGACAGTGATATTCACCTCACCTTCAGTGAATAATTCTTATATATAATATCCACAAATATAGTGTACATAATAAAAATTTCCAAGCCAAATGCAAGGCATGAATCAATGCGAATAACAACATATATGTACCCCTTTATTACAATGTTTAGATTAAATAAAAATATTAAAATTTTCTTTGTTGGTTTAGGGTTACTGTATGATGAATACTATTTTGTTGTACTTTACTTCCACTTCCACAAACACAGTATAAAAGTGACCAAGATCAAGATTGCTTGATCCTACTATTAGGGCTGCAGTAAACCCTGGGTGAAGAAGGGGTGCACCCTAAATAGTCCCCCAAACCATCGCAGGGCAACACACACACACACACACACACACACAAGTATTCACTCTCACATCCACACCTAGGGTCAATTTAGGACAGCCAATTAGCCTGATATGTATGTCTTTGGGCTGTGGGAGGAAACTGGAGTATCAAGAGGTTGTGTTCAATTTGACTAGCAATTATTTAATATTTTTTAATGAATTATTGGTTATCTTTCCTGTAATTCTACTGATCATAAACAAAACAATAAATAAGTCCATATGTTGGATCAGTATATGGTATTTGAGTCACTTTATAAATTGTTCAATAAAAAGCAATTTATAGGGGAAGTGGTGGCCTGGTGGTAGGGTGCTGGATTACTGATCCCAAGGTCGGGGGTTCAAGCCCCACTATCAGCGGGTTGTC
>JBCNYH010000006.1:17928558-17940588 GCA_039654325.1 Tandanus tandanus
GGGTGGTGTTTGGTGACCCCCCCCCCTGTTGGGTGTGGTTCGTGTGGGGAGGACGAAAGGTGGATGGGGGGAAAGGGAAAAAAACGAAAGGGGGGAAAAAAAGGGGAAAAAACCAAAAAAAAAAAAAAAAAAAAAAAAAAAAAGCACGATAAATTTAGATTATTATCATTTTGTTTGGGTTTTTTTTGTTAAAATCATAACAATCATCATGAGTTCCGGGTATACAAATGCACAGGTGCATTAGAGCTGTGTAATGAGATCCCTTGAACTCTCTTTGAGTTTTGTTATATACCACCTAGCATTTGTTTCCTACTCTTTTAGGGTTTAGTGCATGAAAACATAAGTAAACTACATTCTGTAAAGGTGTGTTTTTTAACTCATTCAAAGTTTTAGTATAAGTGGAAAAAACAAAATTGGAAAACCATGAGTGTCGATCATATTGATTCAAGAATTATGCTCTTGAATTAATGTTTTTTTAATATCATTATAGAGGACCAATCAGACCAAATTATACTATTACTACTAGTTATACTAATTGGAATTGGCATTTTATGTGAAATAAAATCCCAAAATTGCTACTTTTAAGAAATACCAACACAGTGTCCTTATTTCTAAATAGGTTTCTTCCATTGTATTAGGTTTAATATCATTGCAGTAATACGACCAACATCAGACAGGATATCCCTAAAGAAAATAAAAGAAAATGTGATTAGGCCAATTATAAATTATAATTATTTTCAACAAATTAACTGCACTCTTTATGTCATATTTGTTTCATGATGTTAAACTATCCTTTCTTTTCCCAGGCTTTTGGTTTCCTGAATTTCTCCCTATGGGCTGGTAACATTTGGTTTGCCTACAAAGAAACAGGATTACACAAATCCGGTCAGCGATACCCCTCCAGAACACCCTCTGAGAAACGCAGTGGTAGCTTCAGGCAGTACAGTCAAAGCAGTTTTGACCAGTCCGGAACAGGCTTTGGACAGGGGCTTTATAGCCAGCCGAGTTTTGATCTATCAGGTGGAGGACTCAGCCTATTGCAGACTAATCTAGGACAACCAAATATTTACAGACAGATGGGCAGTCCCACCTCTAGAGGACCACTCATATTTGTCAATGAAAGTCAGTGAGATAAGAGAATGCAAAGTGATTTTAGAGTCCAGTATGAAGAAGACAGTCAGGAAAGAAGAATGAGAGAAGTCATATAAAAGATAAAGTAAAGATAAAATAGCTACACAGTAAACTTTCCAGATTGAATTAACTCTTTCAGAGTATATTTGAGTCCATTTTACTCTTGGAATTTTACTGTGTATCTTTATTAAAAGATTTTTTAAAAAAAAAGATCTTATTCTGAATATAGTATGTCCTTGGAAGTGAAAAAGACAAAAAAGGGAGTGAATGCAAGACACAGTAACCTTCATTTATTGATCTAACATATAATCCAGCACAGACCTGAGGACAGAAATTATTGTTTAACAGACACTTCATACAAAGCCCTCTGTGCCACACTAATAACTGTGTAAATGTGGCAGCTGAGAACCAATACCATTTACATATTATTTTACGCCCCTAAACATTATGACATGTAGTTACAATTCTTCAAAGAAGAGAAAATTCTCAGCCCATTAAATAAATGCACAAATCTAGCACAGAATGCTCAGCCATCTTGCACAAATGCACAGATCTGGCGAGACGTTCAGGGTGTACCTCGCCTTAACACAGTGTTAGCTGAGATAGGCTCCAGCTTCTCCAAGACCCTAGTTGGATTAAGTAGTTCAGCAAACGAGTGAGAGTAAATGAGAGAGCCTGCAATTAGCAACAGAGGTAGTCAGGAAATGCAGCATGAAAAGCCTGTTTTGCTGTTAACAATCGAGCTCTATGTATACTGCATATAGTAGTAAATAAAATACTCATCTATTTCATTCATCCATTCATTTTCTGAACCTAACTAGGGTCACGGGGAGGCTGGTGCCCATCTCATCCAACTCTGGGTGAAGGCGGGATACACCCTGAACAGCATGCTAGGCCATCACAGGGCCAACACACACACACACACACACACACAACCATTCACACTCGCCTAGGTGCGATTTGGAACAGTCAATTAGCCTACTGTGCAAAGGGAGAACATGCAAACTCCACAGAGAAACGCCCCAGCCTGAGAACCGAACCCAGGCCTTCTTGCTGTGAGGCGGACGTGCTATCCACTGTGCCACCATGTCGCCATTCATTGAATTTATCTGCTTAATTTTCATGACTTGTATTTAGGCTAGGTCATCATTAACCTATTAGAAGGTTGTCTCAGAATGAATGCAAAAGTTTTCTTGTACCAAAACAAGGTTAAGATTTTACGATACGCCCCATATTTTTAGTGATTAAGTGGTTGCACACCAAATTAAACATTGGAACAAGTTATGTTGGTGTAGATTCTCAGTCATCCAGGTCATGGTAATCCTAAAAAGTTTGAGTCGAGGCAACTGGACTTCTTTTTTTTTTTGTGGTTTTTGAACAAAAACCAAAAGAAGTCCAGTTGCCTCGACTCAAGCTTTTTAGGATTGGAACAACTTAAAAAATGAAGTAATTGTTTATATGAAGCATTTGATTCAATGTTAGATATTTCATGTGGTTTATCAGGATCCATATCCACATTGATTAATACCAAACGTTGCTTTAAAATAACCATATGCAGTTTTCTGCCCTGTTTGCTTAGTAAATGAGGGCTTTGTATAGATTGTATGGTCAATGGCAGAAGAGGCAGGAAGTTTAAATCAAATTTGTTTTATTTTATATTTTCTGTTAACTTAATTATTAATAAATGTGGTGTGAATATAATGGTGCATAATTTGTGTGAGATTTTTTTCTTAAATTATTTAAAAAATATATTATAAATATAAATATTTAATGTATAATCTCAATTTAATAGGAACACCTGCATGCAGTTAAATTAGCCAGTAATGTAACAACAGTGCAGTGCATAAAATCATGCAGACACAGCTTAAGAGCATCAATAACTGTTCAAACACAACATCAGAATGGTGGAAATGTGTTGTTAGCGCCTGTGACCTTGTGATAGTTGTGAGTGCCAGACGGGCTGATGTGAGTATTTCAAAAACTGCTGACCTTCTGAGATTTTCACACAGAGTTGAAAAAAAAAAAAATCCAGTACAGCTCATCCTGTAGGTGGAAATGCCTTAGTAATGAGAAAGGCCAAAAGATAATAGTCATACAAGTTCCAGTCACAGCAAGGCTGCAGTAGCTCAGTCTTTACAAGAATGGTAAGTAGAAAATATCTCATTAAACTTTAAGGCAGGTTTTCCTATTAAAGTGGTCAGTGAGTGTGAGTCAATGGAGATAAATGTAACAATATATTCCATCATTTTGTCTTACAACTGTAAATGGGGTGTGTGGTATTTTCCCATGTTTCAAATGTATAATGTGTAAGTAAATGTATTTCATGTATTTTAGTGATATTGTAACTTTATAGGGCTTAAAATTGAGAAATTAATACAATAAATTTCAACTGGGAGGTGTCTCAAAATGCTAAATGACTGAACTGATGGGTGTATTATTAATGATTCAGTGTTCAGTGCAGTGCAGATAGTGTGTCACAGTCTATGCAAGTGATGCAATCTTGTTGTAACTTGCAAGTTAAATGTTGAGTTCTCTGATCTAACCTTGTCAAAAACAAGGAATAAAAACACTACAAATTCCAGTGCCTCGGATTATTATTACTTGAATATTTAATTTATTTTTTAACATCCTTTTATATAGGTTTATGTGTCTTTTACTGAATATCAGCTATCCTGATATATGATATGTAAGTGTATTACAACTTGCACATACTGTATTTAAATAATTAAAAGGTTAAAAAAAACTTGTTTATATATCAGGATAGCTGATGCATGCTTAGAATGTATACACCATTAAAGATGATCACAAATAAAGATGCAGTACTTTGGAATGTTTGCACTATGTGGCATATTGTGGATTCTACTTTTTGCAGCCATTGAGCCAAGATATTTTACAGATTTTTTTCCCCCATTATGTCTTGTTCCTTAATATTGCTTTGGACCTTTTTTCTATATTAATTGCATCTTCCCTTGTAGAAAAATCTGTTTCTTCTCAGCTCCGGACAAAGAGATGGTTAAGATGCTCGTTTTCCTCATGAAGCCTTGTTAATGAGAGGGTATTAGGGTGCAATTAAGATCTCTAGGTCTGTCAGAGTTCTGGCGTATCCTCGTGACTACAGAGTGTTTAGCATTCTCTGACCCACTGCAGTGAAGCTAACTGCTTGCAGGTGCCCAGCCCCTGAAATTGCAGCTTTAGGTGGCTGTAAGTCTATTGCTGATGTGATTTAGCTTATAATAGGAAATGAAAGGTTACAACTTAAGAACTGTCTTCAGCTGTAAGTAGGGTCCAATTACAGAGCATGAATACTGTGTGTGAGTGAATGAGTGAGTGAGTGAGAGAGGGGATAACAAAAAAGAGAAAGGAAGCCTGTGAGAAGTAATTGCAGTGTTCTTAGATAATAAACAATGCTGTTCCAAGCTGAAGATGATATAATCAGCCATCTAGTGGTAAGCATGTCAAAAAAAAAAATCAAGCAAGCAAATATGAATGCTTCCATCTCTGTATCAATTACGAAAGATTCATTACCACCTTACTATTATATGTGCTTTTTTAAATGCAAAGTCCTTTATGTTCAGTTGGAGGACTTGGGGGAAAAAATCACTGTCTTTTTAACAATCTTTGAAAAAGACAGGTTTTACTATTTGGGATAGCAGTTAATTCAAGTCAGAATTCATATAGTGGAGTAAGGGGAATTTGCAATTCACATTTATCACATACATACTGTGGCTTCTTCGTGACATTCTTTTTACCTCTTGCATTTTTTTTAATTATTGGTGATGTGAGAATAGCAGCTCCTGTGATATCTGTATTCCACCTTCATGATATTCAGCCATGGCTTTGACCATATGTCCACATGTTTCACAGATATCTGCCTCTACTTGCAATCTTTCAAGTCTTTCCACCTTACTGCACTTTCCTTCATCCGCTTTATCTCTGTAAATTTGGTCACTTTATACTTTTCTTTTGTGAAACCATGAAGCAAACATGTTTTTTCAGCTCCTCAGAATCGAGAATACTAACTGTTGCAGTTTTGCATTTGGAATTTTTGTTCATTCTTGCTTGATACAAGACTTCAGCTGCTCAATGGTCTGTGGATGTCTGATTCTCCTCTTAATGATCTATCAAAAATTTTCAAAAGGAGACAGATCTGGACTGACAGCATATTTGAGTCTATGAAAATGTGTTATTGTAGCATGTGCAGAGTGAGGCATGGCACTGTCCTGCTGAAATAAGAATTGACTTCCTAGGAAGAAATGTTGCCCTGATGGCAAAGTATGTCTCTTAAATATCCCAATATACACCTCCACATCAGTGGTACTTTCACACACATTCAACCCACCCATGCCATGGGCACTAATGCACCCCCATGCCATCACAGATGCTGGCTTTTGCACCTTTTGCTGATGACAATCTAAACAAATTTCAATGTTTTTACCCAAATAATTTGGCATAGAAGTGATCCTGCATAGAATTGTTGTAAGGCATCCACCTTTAGTAATAATAATATGAGTTTCAGGTTGCATTTCTGGATAAAGAGATAGACATGACAACACTCCTCCTAAGGGTTTAAAGGTCATCCACATCTAACAGTGGTTTATGACCTTGCTCTTTACATACTGAAATATGTCTGAATTCTCTGAATCTTTAAAAAAAATGTACTGTAAATTTTGAAACACCTAAACTCTCTGCAATCTTCCATTGATTAATGTTCCTTTTGAACCAAGAATTTCCTTTGGTACAAAGGAGTGAATGAAAACCCATCCTTGCTTGCAAAGTCTGAGCCTTTGGTGAGTGCTACTTTTATGCCAATCATGATTCTTTACCTGCTACCAGACAACCTGCTTATTACAAATAATATTAAAAAATCTTTGTTCTTTTGTCTGTTAAATAAAGGTTCACGCAAATGATCAAATCAAAGACTTTGGGTTTTACCTTATTTAGGAAAATACCCCACTTTTTAGGAAATTATGTTTGTATTTTACTGACTAACCTAAGATTACCTGTATATCTTTTCCAATCCTAAAACTGGCACGTGGGCGCCAGCCTCTCCGCGACCCTAATTAGGATTAAGCGGTTCAGAAAATGGATGAATGAATGAAAACTGGCACGTATTGGATGGATTGAAGCAACCCGTCTCTGTAAAACTCTAAATATATTACTTGCCATCTTCCAAGCAGACCTGTACAAATTAGTAGATTTTGATGATAATTTCTAGCAGCATGTTGCTCATGTAATAGGACTGCAGTCTGTGCATACTTCACTGCTACTTCCATCTTTTAGCTAGATTAAAATGCTACACTAATCAATGTGTGGATAAAACTACAATGTGCAGATATTGTGCTCATGTTCCATTGCAATGCTGATGTATACAGTGCCCTGCAAAAGTATTCACCCCTTGGCTTTTTACCTATTTCGTTACATTACAACCTGTAGTTGTATATAGTCTATGTTGGTGAAGTGAAATGAGAAAAATACATATATAAAAAAAGAATTTTTAAAAATAAAAATCTGAAAATGTGCATATGTATTCACCCCCTTTGCTATGAAGCCCCTCAAAAGTTCTGGTGCAACCAATTACCTTCAGAAGTCACATGATTAGTGAAATGAAGTCCACCTGTGTGCAATCTAAGTGATTTGTCAGTATAAACACACCGTTTCTGAAAGGCCCCAGAGGCTGCTAAACCACTAAGCAAGAGGCATCACACCATGAAGACCAAGGAGCTCTCCAAACAAGTCAGGGACAAAGTTGTTGAGTAGTTCAAGTCAGGGTTGGGTTATGAAAAATATCCAAATTTTTGGTTATCCCCTGGAGCACCATCAAAACCATCGTCTTCAAATGGAAAGAACATGGTACCACAACAAACCTGCCAAGAGAGGGCTGCCTTCCAGAGCTGGGCTTTATGGAAGAGTGGCCAGAAAAAAGCCATTACTTAGTGTTGAAAATAAGAAGGCATGTTTTGAGTTTGCCAAAAGGCATGTGAGCGACTCCCCAAATGTATGGAGGAAGGTGCTCTGGTCAGATGAGACTAAAATTTAACTTTTCGGCCACCAAGGAAAACACTATATCTGGTGCAAACCCAACACATCCCATCACCCCAAGAGCACCATCCCTACAGTTAAACATGGTGGTGGCAGCATCATGCTGTGGGGATGTTTTTCAGCAGCAGGGACTGGGAAACTGATCCAAGGCGGGGGAAGGATGAATGGTGCTAAATACAGGGATATTCTTGAGCAAAACCTGTTTCAGTCTGCCTGTGATTTGAGACTTATCCAAATCGACTTGCAGAGCTGTAATTGCCGCAAAAGGTGGCTCTACAAAGTATTGACTTTAGGGGTAAATCGTTATGCATGCTGAAGTTTTCTGTTATTTTGTCCTATTTGTTGTTTGCTTCACAATAAAAAAAAATCACAACTTCAAAGACTTGGCATGTTCTGTAAATGAAATGATGCAAACCTTTCAAATCAATTTTAATTCCAGGTTGTGAGGCAACAAACATGAAAATACACACATACCATTAGTACATTGTATTATATCAAGACATAGGCGCAAAGCATTTCTACATTCAAATGATAAAAATATACACCACGCTGAGTAATCAATCCAGGTGAGCCGTATCACAGACATTTAGAATGTTTAACTAACAGACAACGTCCACTTCACACAACTGTACCAACATAAACAACAGGAGTGTAGTATGTTATTAAATACAACTATAACAATATATGAGTGAATAGTAAAATTATTATTCAGAATAGTGAATAATAATAATAATAACAATATTAAGAAGAAGAGAAATAAGTAAATATCAAGAAAGAAAAGCAAGACTTTGAATTATAATACTAAGAAAAAGTGGAAAAAGGAAAGAAGTGAATAATAAGACAGACAATAATAATTCAGTTTTAAATTATTATAATAAGAAAAAGATAATTTGAATATCAACACACGGGCATAATACTTTAACTGCAATATTTTAATTAAAAATAAATTCATAAACAATGCTAATTACTTATTTCACCATCATCTCACGTCTAATGAGAGAAATGAGATTTTTTTTGGATTTAGCACGAGCAGTGAAATCTGGTGTACACTGATTCAAGATTCAAGAATTATATTTGTCAAATGCACGTACAACCTGCAGTGAAATTTTATTCTGAATCACTCCTTAGACTGTGCGCATATATTTAACAAAAGGTAGGAAGGAAGTAAAGCTAGAGTAACCAAAATATATACTAAATAATATACAAACAATGCAGATCTAACCAGTAAACCATAAAAAAGTAACAAGCAGCAGAAAGTAACAGTTTCAACATATGAAAAGTGACCATGTGCAATTATGATACTGAAATGACAAACGTGCATTATGCAACTGAAGTGACACTGTACAATACTGCACTATAGCGTGAGACATTGTAGTGCAAACTGTCCAGAGTTTGTATGGATGGTGAGACAAGGCATGGTTGAGGAGCCTTATACATTGCTACTCTACTCCTTATACTGTAATGGTTATAGGGCAGGGAATAGAGCAAGTGTGTGAGAAAGAGAGAAAGATGATGAGTATCGGCGGGAAAAGCACACTTTTTAAAGTGGCAGTACAAAGTGGCTGCGTGTGTGTGAGAGGAATGCACTATTATTATTCTGAGTGTAACAAAAACTCGTTCTAGTTATCTGCATGTTATCTGCATGTGCACAGAGATTAAACTGGCAGTTACTGCCTTTTAAATTGAAGTAATGTCTTAGGCACACGTCTTACTTTTGGTCTTCTGATTTGGAAACCGTATTTCCCATCGCAATGAGGTTGACAGCTTTTGAGAGCTAAGAATTTGATGAACGCAGTGATATAAATTGTTTCACTCTACTGTAAAAAGTGTTTAAAGGGTCACGATTTAAATATGACACTAAATGATTTTAAAAAGCTTTATTTTGTATTGACATCTATGGAGCGATTCACGGTACAGCTGTCAGTCAGAGGCTCACAATTTCACTTCTATAAGGTGTGTTGACTCAAAAGTTTCATGGTCAGAACCAGCACACATTTTCCTTCGTTTTGATGTATAATTTATTGGTGTAGAGTGAAAATTATGGGAGTAGGAGCGAGTTAAAAAAACTTTTTTCAAGATAATCGTCTCCTTTTTCACACTCTAAGATGACATCACACACTCTAGCCCAGAACATTCCACGCAAGAGACACCCATTACAAATAGTCTCAGAAATCCTTATGTCTACACATACACGTCTTTCTTTTGGTCTTCTAATTTGAAAACCATATTTCCCATTGCAATGATTCCTCCATTTTGGTGTTAAATTTATTGGTGTGGAGTGAAAATTATGGGAGTAGGAGCGAGTTAAGAAACTTTTCCCAAGATAATCTTCTGTTCTCTGCTACTCTGCTGATGACATCACGCACTCTAGCCCAGAACATTCCACACAATAGACAACCATTATAAATACACAAACAGACTCAGAAATCCTTATGACACTTTATCAAAGATTAAGAGAAAAACTTAAAACGTTGACCATCGAAATGTTGACTTCAGTGTCTACGTTTTAAAAGTTCAACCAAGTTTCTATGTGAAAGTATGGCTTCTTGGTGAGGCGTCAAAGTGAGATGAGTTTCTTGATCGTTTGTCAACATCTCCCCATTCAATTCAGTGGGATTTTTTGGAGTGGTTTTTGGCTAATTGTTTCACCATGGTAACGCGAAACGCCAATAAAATTAATAGCACACTTCACGGCGCAGAGACACACATTTTGATATATATATATATATATTGCGTGAGTGCACTTTGCAGTTTGGGCCACTTTATGTGCGACGGAAGAAGAATAATAAAAAGAAGAAAAATAAAGAGCCCCATTTTTCTAGGTTGAATAGTCTGCTCTTAAGCAGCCACATAAAAAAATAAAGAGAACCACTTTTTCTGGGTTTATAGTTATGTGTCTGCTTTTAAGCGCAGCCACATAATAAATATTATGTCTCACATGGTGTGTGAGTTTTTTAATAATCTCTTTTGCGCTTTCCTTGTCGTATATTCATGTGCAGTATGTTGATATTTAATCTACATCACTGACAGAAGCTGTCAAAAAATCAGCTGTAGTTACAGTAGCATGTTTTTATTTGCCTTTAGGCATATAACTTAATCTGGACGCCATGTACAGCGTTACGACTGGCACGTTTCCACCTGCAGTATATTTTTTCTATCTGGTTGGCATTGTGATTTGATCTTAGGTTGATTTCTTTCTGCCAGGTCACAGGTGTTGTGGGGAGAGCCGAACTATTGTCTTCAATCTTCCTCCTGGCAGCTTTTCTGGCATATACCAAGTCGAAAGGCACTGATCGCTCCATTGGTAAGATTCATCAACTTTTTTTTGTTTGTTTATTTTGTGCCCAAACAGGTTTTTTTCAGGTTATGACATGCCCTCTGTGTTCTCCACCCAAGGAGCATCTAAAGTATTTTTATTTCTGCGCAAACTCTTTGGAACAACATGTACTGTTGTTAGAAGGTGTGTGTTCTCGTGCAATCATGCCAACTTCTTTCTGTGGAAAGAAGAACTGTTGTTTTTTCTTGGTGAGTCTTGGTGTAATTACAGCAAAACAAGTAAATAAAGAGGTGCATATCCGAAGGCGGTGATTATATTTTATAATACCCACTGTGACAGCAGTGCAGTCTCACATGACAGGTTTACAGTACATTAATATGCTTGTTATAATTTTTATAGTAATGACCCATTCATTGGGACATGTATGCTGCATGCTTCCGTCAACCTGAAAATGTTTCATACAGTCTTTTATACACTGGAGTTTTCATTTACACGTCAAGCCGTTTTCGACCCTGCATATTCATTCATTTTCTGAACTGCTTAATCCTAATTAGGGTCGCAGGAAGGCTGGCGCCCATCTCAGCCGACTCTGGGCAAGGGCAGAGTACACGACAGCTCGACAAGCCATCACATGGCAGAAATACGCTGACGGCAATGCAGCCTACTCTTGACGAAAATCAGCAATGGTTCTTTTACATGCTTCTCACCACAGACAGATAGAGACATGGCTGGCCTTTGATAACCCAGTTAGCCGGGGACAGCAGTGACAACTCGTTGATAGAGTGGCTTGAACCCCAACCTTGGAATCAGTAATCCAGCACCCTGCCACCGGGCCACCACGGCCTTCGACCGTGCAAGTTTATAATAATATAATAATAATATGATTATGATATGATAATGACAAAAGCAGTGAATTTCCGACATTCTTTGGTACCGAAGCTTGCTTTGGTCTTACAAGAAAATGAAAGGAAAGCCTTCCAACACCTGTTACACTGAAAATATGTATATATTTTAGGTGGTTTTTACGTAATTTTTGAAGTTGCAATCTGTAAAAATCTGTTAGATAGTTTGCATTAGCCTGTTTGAAAAGGCCACCATTTGTAGTTCGTTTCACTTTCGCGAGTGCGAAATTGTGAGAATAGGATGTGGTTGCATTAGTTCCAATAAGCAAAAATAACGGTATACAGGTTTTAAACCAACAAATTCAGATCGGAACTAATAAACTTTTGAATAAAGTAAAACTAAGCACATTTGCACTTCAGTCAAGCGTCTGCTCATACACATGACCTGTGGTACATAGTGCATTTAAATGCACAACACTTCCGTATTTACAACTTCTACATATCTCACGTGTTACTTTTCGGAGTACAATGGCACCCGCCCAAGTGTGAGGATTTTTTACTGTATGTATGTATGTATATGTATGTATGTATGTATATATATATATATATGAAATATATATATCATATGTCATCCTGAACTATCCACACTCAATAAACGTAACGGACTTGTGTCTTCCTGCCGCCACAGAAACAAAGCCCTCCTAGGCAACACCTGAACCAAATTAAATTAGAACCGTCAGA
>JBCNYH010000006.1:17961350-17973560 GCA_039654325.1 Tandanus tandanus
GGCTGAGATGGGCGCCAGCCTCCCCGCGACCCTAATTAGGATTAAGCGGTTCAGAAAATGAATGAATGAATGAATGTGTGGGTTGCAGGCGCGTATTTCAGCACGCCCAGTCCAGCCCATGAGTCTGCAGCAGCTTGGTGATGCGCTGGTTGAAGAATGGAACAACATCCCACAAAATGAGCTTGACAGACTTGTTCAGAGTATGCAATGGCGTTGTCTTACCAGGATAGATGCCAGAGGAGGACACACCCGTTATTAAAGAGCTGAACTGTAGCAACTATTAACGTTTTTCTGGTTGTTTTTTGTTTGTGTTAGCAAAGTTTGAGTAGTATATATAAACATACATTAATGGTGTTTAAATTGTCGTTTTGTATTAGATTGTTGGGTTATGCCCATAGTGGTAGATATTAGATAATCAGCTATGACTCTTGATGAACTTTGAGATAATGAAAGTTTGAGCCTGTCAATTCCCTACACCAGTAAACAGTATCTTACTCAGTATATTATACTATTTCTTCACTGCTCTCCGGCAATTCACTAAACTGCAGGAATTTAATACATTCTTCTCAAAAAGTATGCTTTTCAAACTCAATCTAATTTATTGAAGAATGATTATTAATCTCGGGGTTAGTGAGTAAAGCTTAATAACATTTTTAACATGAAAAATCTATTTATGTACATACACTAGTGAGTTAATTACTTGAAGTCAAAATCAAAATATAGAAAACAAATTTTAACTCAATTTTGAACAGTTTTTCCTTCTCCTTACAAAAGAAAAATATTAGTTTAAATATTTATCTATTTTACAAACTTAAAAAAAGCTAAGAAAAAAGATGAATGTGTTTGCTACCACACTGCACCCCATAAAACACAGAGAAGGAGAAACAGGTGGAACAGGAGTCTCTCTGGAAGATTATTATTTAAAGGTACATTTAACGGTATGTAACATTGTAAAGAATCTATTAGCAGAAATGAAGTATATCATCAGTAAATAAGTTTTCATTAATTTATAATCATTAAATGTTGAGATTTTGTAACCTTAGAATGAGCTGTTTATGTACATGGAGAGAGGGTTTCCTTTCATCTTGCACCACCACCATGTTTCTACAGTAGCCCAGAACAGAAGACCCTGGCTATAGAGAGAGCCATTCATGTTGTAATGGCGGCGTGGCGGTTAGAATTTAGTAGTGCTATAGGTCCAATTGGTTGGCAGCACAGTGGCATCGTGGTTACCAAGTACACCTAACATCAAAACGGTCCTGGGTTGAAGTTTTGGGTGCGGCCAGGCCATTCCTTTGTGGAGTTTGCATGTTTGGGTACACCGGTTTCCTGATACTGTTCCAGGACAAGCATAAAAAGCTGACTGGCTGTTCTAAATCGCACCTAGGGGCGAGTGCAAGTGTGAAAGGTTGTGCGTTTGCAGAGTCAGCTCCAGCCTCCCTGTGACCCCAGTAGGATAAAGTGGTTCAGAAAATGAATGAATGGTGAATATAGGACTACTTGGGTTTAAAGTTGACATAAACTGACAATGAAAAAAAATGAACAAAGAGGAAGAAGTGCTGGCTCACTAATTTGTGAGAAACTTATGATCCAAATTTGTATAAATGGCAGACATTACATTCTGTGGCTTGCAAAAATATTCACCCCTTGGCATTTTTCCTCTTTTGATGCACAACAACCTTTAATCAAAATTTATTTTTTTTTCTTTTATGTAATGGACCTACACAAATAGTCTAAATTGGTGAAATTAATTTTTTTTTAAGTGTTATTCATCCCCATTTTCAGCAAAGCCCTTAAATAACACTGGGGCTACCAATTAGCTTCAGAAATCACATAATTAGTTAAATAAGGTCCACCAGTGTACAATCTAAGTGTCCCATGATGTCAACATAGATACATCTGTTCTGAAAGGCCCTAGAGCATGCAACACCACTAATCAAGAGGCACCACCAAACAAGCAACACCATGAAGACCATAAAGCTCTCCAAACAGATCAGGGACAAAGTCCAGTAGTACAAATCAGGGCTGGGTTGTAAAAATGTCTGAAACTTTGAAAATCTCATTTAGCACTCTTAAATCAATCATCATAAAATAGAAAAATATGGTACCACTTTACCACAATATCATGAAGGTTTCTGACAACTGACAGCCAACGTAGATTCTCATACAGGCTTCGAAGCGAAGGGATCAGGAACAAGATGCCGCTACATCAAAAAAACCTCTTCTTGTAAAGGTAGGTTACTATGGTTTCTACTACTATGACACTCAAAAGGGCTAAAATAATCCAGCACCTAGGTAGAATTGCTACCACAGAGATGATAGATGATTTCCTTTGTTTGTCCTATGCCAAGATTGAGCACCCTTGCACCACAGATATGAGCTTCACACCTGCTTCAAGTCTGCCGGACTATCCGAAGAAGACTGGCACATTTCATATGCCAACTCCAGAGGTCTCGCGTCTCCAACGCACTTGTTACTGCTCTTCTTGTGCAGCCAGAGGTCACTGGATCACCCGGTGCCCTCTATGAGAAGAAAGGAACTAAAATCTTGTCTGCCTAGTACATGAAACGGTGTCAACCAGCCTGTTACCACGCTCCTCCCAAAAAGTGTAACGATACCCGAGTTTGATTCGCCATATGTGAATCCGTTAATAATTCTGAGTACGGTTTTGAGTTTAAAAAGGTTCCTCTTCCCCACTGCATGTGTGCATAGGGATGGTCTGTGATTCCTGTTGGGTTTGTGTGACTGAATTCGTCTGTGAGTCTTGTGAGATGTGTTTGTGAACCAATCTGTGCCTGTGAATTTGTACATGCCAGTCTGTTTGCCTTTGTGATTCTAACCATATTTGTGAATATGGGTATGGGAATAGGGGAATTTGTGTCAGTGGATGCATCTGTAGGGCCGTGGGTGTGTGTGCCATTGACTGTGTTTGTGAACCCATCTGTGCATGCGACCTGGTTTGTAAAGCCGGTCTCATCTCGAAGGTGACTGTACCAGCCCAAACTGATGTGCCATCTTACATCAATCAGCTGACTCTTCAAGCTACAAGCTTCAAGCCAACACGGTAATTTAAACCAACCGGTTACCTCCGCCCAAGCAGTTCGGTCATGTACACCTGGAAGTTTATGTCCATGCGATAAAGCAGGTCAACCTGTTAATTCATATCTTCCTAATACCTCATGTTAACCTGGTAGTTCATGAAAAGCTGGTAGTTTATGCCAAATTGTTAGTTCATGTCAACCTGTTAATTGATGTCAACTTGGTAGCTCATGTCAGCTTGTTTACTTATGTGTACTTTTTTAATATCCTATATTATTTATTTTTGGTTATCTTTTTTGTTTTTTTCCTCTTTCCAGCAAATAATTCAGTAGAATTGTACATATTTTGAAGTATGAGGGGTGAATCTACATTTTTAAAAATCAATAATTTTTAACTACGGAGTGAGATTATTCTTCTTCCCACTTCTTATGAATATGGCATAGTTGACAATTTAATGTGCTTCATGCTTTTTTAATTATTATTCATTCATTCATTTTCTAAGCTGCTGAATCCTAATTAGGGTCGCAGGTGCCCATCTCAGCCGACTCTGGGCGAAGGCAGGGTACACCCTGAACAGCTCGCCAGGCCATTGTAGGGCCAACACACATACAACCATTCACACTCACCCTCACACCTAGGGGCAATTTGGAACAGCAAACTAGCCTACTGTGCATGTTCCTGAACTGTGGGAGGAAACCAGAGGAGAACCAGGGAGAACATGCACAGAAACGCCTGAGCCTGGGAATCAAACCCAGGCCTTCTTGCTGTGAGGCGGTTCCACCCTCTAATAATAATAATTATTATTATTGTTATCATTTATTGTTTTTCCTTTTGTCATTTATTTCATTCACTACTGTTTCATGAGTATAATAAGACAGACATTTTTCATTCATTCATGTCAATCTATTCACACGTAATTTTTTTGCTCAATTTACTCTGTTACCCCAGATGCCAGACTGTTCGCTCATGCCAATCTTGGTACTTACACCAATCTGTTTATTCATGCCAGTCTGTTTGTTAATGTCAATCTGTGTACTTATGTCAATATGTTAAATCATATCAATCTGTTAATCCAGAGCAGTTAGTTTGTTCATGTCAACCTGTTAGCTCATGCCAGTCTGTAAATGCATGCCAATCTGTTTGCTCACGCCTCTCTGATAACGCATGTCTTTAACACTAATCAGTGTGTTAGCCCATGCCAATCTGTTAGTTCAGGTCTGCCAGTGGGTGCAAGTGATTCAGTGGGTGCGAGTTATTCAGTGTGTGTGAGTGACTTTAATTGACCATTTGTGCGGGGCTGATCCTGTGTGCGGTGGACCCTGTGCACATGTACGGGTATGTCAGTGCCCACCAGAGCCACTCCACCCATCAGAGCTAGTTTGCCTGCCAGAGCCAACCTGCTTGTCTGCTGTCAGTCTGTTCACTTGTTTCAGTCAGTTCATCTGTCTGTTCACAAGAGTCAGATAATGTGTCTGCTTGAACTAATCCACTTACCAGCCTATCTGATAAAGCTTATGAGTGCATCTATTTGCTTTTTAAAGCCAGTGATAGTCGACTCGTCTGTTTGTATGCCAAGGTCCACAAGACCATCGGTTTGTTTGCTATGACAGTGAGAGAGCTTGTCTGTTTGTCAGAAGCTTGCAAGCTTATTTATTTGTTTAGCAGTGTCCAGTAGCCCATCTGTGTCTTTGGACTCAGACTTTGGATGGCTGCGGCAACCTGAATTTGAACCTACGATTTCCAGGTCAGTCTCATTTCATTTTTTCAACTCCTGTGTTTAATTCTGAATTTAAAGTATTCTGCTTTCTGCGTTTGTGTCCTTTGGCATGCTTACAGTATCAGTTGACACAGCATGCTGTCACTAACGATAAATGAGACAAAGACATTTATAAATTGTTATCGTATTCGAAACAGGCCACTCACACTTGTTGACGACATCTATATTGGTACAAGGTATTACTACGTGTGATGTAATAAGGCTATATTTGTACTCCTGCGAGAACACACAATATAGTCCGTTCTTTTCGTGATAACATTACATCCAGCACACACATGACCAAGATACTGCTGTTTATTATGATCTACTGATTTTAACAACAAAATGTTGATTCATTATCAAAGCATAACTAGAAAAGGACACGGAGAGCGCAGACCTCCGCCGAGGCTGCTCAGTACCCCCATATGGTATTGTAAAAAGTGCAGCATTTTTATAAATGCAACATTTGTTTATTATTTGAGCCCTACAATGCAAACCTGCAGCTATTAATATATCATTGCATTGTGTATAGGGCCTGCCTTGAATAAGAGGCCTTGCACTCAGATGGGGAAGTATTAATAATTGGATAATTTTTGTGATAATTGGCCTAAAAGTTGTACAGAAAGGTAAAGGAATGAGATTACACCATCAAACATCAGCCTGGACGTTTGCTTCGGTATGGTCCGGACACAGTAACGCGAGAGATCTTTAAAAATCCCATGCATCCAGACAATAATCTGGATAACTGACAAAATTTAATCAATTGTTCCTTGTATCATTTCTGTCTCATCCTGAAAATTTCATCAAAATCCATTCTTAAGTTTTTGAGTAATATTGCTAACAAACAAACAAACCAACGCCGGTGAAAACATAACCTCCTTGGCGGAGGTAATAAAGAGTTTGAGTCTACAAAAGCTGTGTGTTATGTATTCCGACTAAAGTAAAATAACTGGTGAAGCGAAGACGCGCTCACTGACCTTTCTCGTGCCACCAACTGGCATATGGGCATTTTCACAGTCTCTTAGAGCAATCAGTCACAAAGGGGTCAAAAAAAAAGGTTTTTAATTTGCTACTTTTTAAAGTGCACTTCACCCTCGATTTCCCACACCCCAAATTCCCGGATTTCCCGTACAAAATCCGGCGAGGGACATTATTTGGTATTGCCGGAAAAATGCTGGTACAAGTCCGGAAATCGATGATGGAAGTCCGGGTCGGTCACGATTTTTAAACTTCCCTCCTGTCCGGCCCATTCCCGTCCGAGTGGATGGACGAAAATGAAGCCGCAGAGGGGCACGAAATAATGTCCGATGAACAGATAGTGGTATCAGTGACGGGAGAGCTAAGTGCTAAAGTGAGGACAGTGACGACAAGTCGGAACCCACACTAAAATGAATGTAATAAAAGAATGTGCTGATACTCCCCTTAAATTTGTGGAAACACAATATTGTGTATTGAGTGTCGGATAAGTGTGTAAAAGTCCGGGACTGCTGCTGAATAATGGCTATTGCCGGACAGATTATGGTAAATGTCCGGGAAAGGGTAGGGACCCCGGACATTAGTGACTGCCGGGCTTTTGGGGTTCCCGGACAGCCTATCCCCCCTAATAATCCGGGAAATCGAGGGTGAAGTGTAGTAATTTTCTTAAATGTACAAGGTTATAAAAACGTTTTTAATTTTGCCTGTAAAGTTATTTTCTTGGACGTAATGGGTTTGTAAGTATGCATGTCCAAAACAAAAACATTTCTTTAGAAACTATCATTGTCAATAGTAGTAAGATTTCAAAGTTAAAACCAGATACACTTTTTAATTAAATTTTAATCACTTTATTATAATACAATATTCAATGTCTAAACTATTGCAAGTAAAGTTCAACTGGACTTTCAGAACTAGAAAAAAAGATTTCGGAGTAGACACTTTTGAACGAACACATATTCACATGCTTGTGTAATATCTGGTTCAGATATGTTTTGCTCTAAAGTTACATACCAAATGTACTTTCTTTTTCTTATCATCACAAGAGATAGAAAAGTCAGAGTGGACATTTAGGAAGGACACTTCCTCGTATGTATTCAGATCTGCCCTGTGCAGAACAAATCGGGGATGTTGCCACCAATGCATGATTTAGTTAAACAATATATACTTATCTATTTTGAATGGAATTTTTTTCATTACAAACATCCTCCTTTGAAAATTATTTCAGTTGGAATCCTGACAATTTTTCAAGTGGGAAACTCAAATTTGTCCAAAATTTAACTTCTGTGTATATTTTCAAGACAAGCTGAGACTTTTTGTTCTTTTTTTATTTGAAGGTACTCCGTACTATTGTGTATTTATTCATATATGGAATTTTTACATATGTACAGATTTTGGAACAATAACCCTCATTTTATGTATCCCCAGTGCTCTAGAAGAGGCTCATATATACTGTCACATGCGACTCTCAAATGTTACTTTTCGTGGGAAAACAATGCAAAATTGGAAATAGTATTTTAGTTTAAATAACAAATTATTGGTGAGGCAGTGGTTAGCACGTTTGCCTCACAGCAAGAAGGTCCCGGGTTCGAATCCCTGGCTCGGGCGTTTCTGTGTGGAGTTTGCATGTACTCCTCGTGCTTGCATGGGTTTTCTCCGGGTGCTCCAGTTTCCTCCTACAGTCCAAAAAGATGCACAGAAGGCTGACTGGCGGTTCCAAATTGCCCCTAGGTGTGAGAGTGAGTGTGAATGGTTGTCTGTATGTTGGCCGTCCGATGTCCTGGCGAGCTGTTCAGGGTGTACCCCGCCTTCGCCCAGAGTCAGCTGAGATGGGCGCCAGACTCCCCACGACCCTGGTTAGGATCAAGTGGTTTAGAAAATTAATGAATAACAAATTATTGTTGTATAATAGGGCCTAATGTTAGGTTACATTATGTTACTTGAATGACATGTTTATGCTAATAAAATGCTACTAACATTATTACTATTATGATGATATTAGTTGCTATGTCATAAGTGGAGAAATTCAAATTTAAAAAGTTACCTCTTCCGAGTCTTCAGAAATACGCATGCTCTGTTTAACTTGATGAAGAAGTTGAACTTCTAATTATATAAACATATGATTCAGCTAATCAGTGGCTTGCTAAACGGAATGAATGACTTACTAGAACTGAGCACACACTCGAGGACTACGGACAGACAAACACACATGGAATTTTCTGCGGAACGAAAAATCGGCGCATCGCAGTACCTTCCGCGTAGCTCACGCAAAAAGTATGAATGTACACTCAAAAAAAAGTAACAATTTGCATGGACATTTTTGAGTAGAATAGAAGCAATTAAAATTAGGCTATTTCAAACCTAGAGTCCTATGGGAGCAGTGGATAAAGAGGAAGCTGCATGCAATAATGGAGAACAATAAAACCCCCTCAATGACATCCTAACAGGTCCGAGAAGCAGCTGCAGGGGGAGGATCATCTCACTGCGCTCCAGGACTGAGGGGTTCAGGAGATCCTTTGTCCCTACAACTTTTAGGCTTTTTAACACTGACTGCTGAACTACTTACTCAAGTAGTGTACATTTCCAGAACAAACAAGGTGCCCTTTATTCTTTCTTCAGGTTTTATTCCTTTATTTATTCTATTTTTCATTCACCTATGTATTTGTTCACTGTGGATTTTGATGTGTTATTGTGGATTTGTGTATATTTGATGGTGTATATCTGAGCTACCGGATATTTTGAATTTCCCCCTATGGGGAATGAATAAAGTATTTCTCTATATTTTTACTCATGGGCATACAAAGCATTTGCAATGTAGGGCGACAATGTGGTAAATGACGCTCAACAAAATTCTTTAAAAAAAAAAAAAAATAAATAAACTATCTGCATCACATTGTATTCTAAACTGCCAGATTGCTTCACTCACCTTAGTAATGAAGCTCTCTCCACTGCCCAGGCATGCTGATCCTGCCTCATCCTTACACGCCTATATCAGGGGAGACGGTTTACTGGTCATCTCTTCACACTGATAATTGCACTGACTTTTAAAAATATTTAAGAAATATGCATTAAATTCAGCATCAATAAACTGCGTCTCATGTTGGTACAGTTTCACAAGTGATTCTGATTCTGCTGTCAGAGCCCAGTGGCCTTTTTTCTGCTGATTTTTATAAATGAAACTTGTATTGCACTATGCAGCCAGCACTTCTACACAGCAACTAGCCAGCAGTGATGTTAACTGCTAACATTGTTACAGGAAATGCGAGCTGTTTGGCCATAAAGCAGGACTTGCCTACTAGGACTGACTGACTATCTTTCTATCTATTTATCTTACTATATTATACTGTATTTAGCTTCTCTTAGACTTACTTTTCTCTTTAATAAAGCTTGTCCATCTTGTTTTGGGAGCCTATCAAACAGGAAATGCTCGGTAAGACCGGATAAATAAAAAAAAATCTCGGTTTCTCATCAGAACTTTTTGAAAACCTAATTGCGGTAAGCGTTTTTTTTTTTTTTTTTTTTTTTTTTTTTAAATAGAGAATTGAGATGACTGTCGAAGCCCAAAAGCTTTTAAAGCTAAATGTAGGAAAAGTGCCTTAAACTATACAATACACTCGATTTGACCAGTCTTTTACATGTACATTTAACATGTATTAAACTCTGAATAACTGTCTATAGAATTGCAGCCTTGCAGTTCCAAAAACCAACTAAAAAAACCAATCTGAGAATCACAATCACATCATCTAACACGGACTCCTGCCCTGTGTCGTTATTACCTTGGCTGGTGTGTTTTAGGAGGTTCTGAGCATGGTTTATCGAAGAGGGGGGGAAAAAATAGACGCGGCGCCAATTTCCGGTGCGGGCGCTGATGAGAAACATGATCATTTTATTATCCAGCCTAAGAAAGTACCAACGATACTAGCATTGACGCATTGAAATGTAAACTAGCTTTCTACATTTTTTACTAACGTTAGCATTATTTTGTTGGTTTTAATATTAATGTAACATTATCTAGCATTAGTATAAATGGTTCTGTAACAAAAACGGTTTGAGCAGCAACAGCATGGTGCATATGGACCACAGGTGGTACTCGTTATGGCCGACTGCATTTATAAGCGTGTCTGGAAGACTCACTGCGCTTGTCAACAAAGATCCTGGTGAACAGAGCTGTCGTGGTTATCACTCTGCTTTATGGATCAGAAGCCTGGACCCTGTACAGGAAGTAAACGCCACTACTGGAGCGCTTCCAAATGCGACGCCTTCGCTTCATCATAGGCATCAAATGACAAGACTGCGACACTAACAACGAGGTCTTGAAGAGAGCCAGGATGTCCAGCACTGAGGAAACGCTACTGACCAGACAGGCTACTTAAAGAATAAGCGAGCGCCCAAAGCCGCTGCTCCAGTTTCACCGGTTTTCATGGTAACTTTTATTTCTGCCGACATTTTCCTTACTTCTGTTTGACTTCTGCAGATTCGTCAAGACGATAACTCTGTTCAATAAAGTGAAACATGTGTCGTGACTCAAAAATATACGAATTAAATGAATAAAAAATAGAAAAAACGAGCGAATAAACGTCTATACAATTAAAAGAAGCCGAGCCTGCGCGTTAAATAAAAACACCAGCGCCACCTCCCCGAGCAATCAGTGCAGAGCACTTCTGCCCTCTTTCAAGCTGTGCAGGCTGCATTATTTCATATAAACTACAAGTTCTCATAGAGAAGTGAAGGGCAGTTAATCCAAGTATACTATATAGTCGCGTGTACGCGTTTGGTTTATCTCTCCAGGCCCGTTTATTCCTGCATGGAAAGTGGTGGCGACGAACGTGAGAACTCTAAATACTGCCGCGCATGCGCTACCACAGAAATCGAGTCGCCCGTGGAATTCTGGGAGGGCCACCGAGCCCAACCAAAATGGCTCGGTCAACAGCTCGACCTTCCTCGTGCCGCGCATGCGCCAACACATAACTCGAGTCAGGCGGGAAAGCACAATTAGTGTTTATACAATATATATAATAATTACAATATATGTAAATATTGTCGGTTTGCTTGCTAAAAATCCAACCCAAACACTGAGTTCAAACAGATATCGTGTTAACACTGGGTTAACTGTTGCAATCAAAGGCAACATGAATATATGGAACTGCAAAAAATCAGATCATAATATTAAATCAAGAGAACAAATAGGCCGATAACCATGTTATGTTGCGGCTGACAAAAATAAACAGGAGTACTGGCGTGTTGTCGGAAAAGAAATTATAACCCGAGATTACACCCAATCGGCAGAAAGGTGGCGCTGGTGGATAGGTGCTGTATTGACACATTGGAGAGTTTTTTTTTTATTGCGCAGGCTCGGGTTCGAACCCCGCCGCGCTTATTTTATCTGTCTAGTTCACCATCCATCCATTTTCTGAACCGCTTAATCCTAATTAGGGTCGCGGGGAGGCTGGGGCCCATCTCAGCCGACTCTGGGTCGAGGGCAGAGTATGCACTGGGGGTGTCTAGTTTACATTTACTCAAATATTTTTGCTTTTTTATTCATATATTTTTGAGACACGACACGTTTCACTTTATTGAACAGCAAAGTGGAGCACCAGATTTCACTTTGAACGTTAGTTATCTTCTTGACGATTCTGCAGGAGTCAAACAGAAGTAAAGAAATACTTCAGAAATAACGGAAAATAAACATCTCTAAGCCAATGTCACCAGTTAACATGCAAATTAGTTAAACTGGAACATGTACAAACTATGTCAAAATTTGCCGTTCTCTGTTCGGCCACCATGGTCATCGGATGGCGTGATCCCGCTACCTCCTTTGTTCACAATGATCTTCGGACACGTCCGTGGGTGTTAGTTCTTATTCCGTCAAAATTAAATCGCTAATATACTGGGATGAAATGTAAAATATTTTATAATCAAGAGAAAGATCTCATACTGACAACGAGCTTCCAGCTCACCCAGAAGTCTCTTAAAGGCCAATACCACCGGATCCGCTAGGGCTACAAAAGACTTCCATTCAAAAAATGATAAATTTCCCACATAAAATATTGAGTCAATACATTTTTACTTAGATAGATACTTTGTGATATATATATACGGGGCTCTTTATTTGCACTTGGACCCATTTGCACATTTAATATAAAAAATCAAAATTAAAAAAATATTTCCATGCAATTGTACGCCTAACTTAATAACTGTTTAAAGTGTAAGTCAAAATAATAGTAAAGACAATTTCAGTATATTACAAAGCGCAGCCGCTTTCTTTTTTGACTTTATTCATATTAAAATTGCTGATTTTCTGGCATGAAAGTCGGACATATCTGGTCAAGTTCAGTTACCGGCTTCACAAATAAATATAAAAAATTTGTACTACTGTTTTTGATTACAAAAAAATAATTTTGGAGTGTGAAAAGGATGTTTAATGTGTGGTTTTGCTAATTTTG
>JBCNYH010000006.1:17995181-18010139 GCA_039654325.1 Tandanus tandanus
TATAGTTTTGAAAATTATGAAAAAATATATTTAAGACTGCCAAAAAATGTAGTAATGTTTGTGTGTGTGTGTGTGTGTGTGTGTGTGTGTGTGTGTGTGTGTGTGTGTGTGTAGTTGGAGATAGACACCGGGGATGAGTTGACAGAGCAGTATTTATATGAGGAGATCCACCCTAAGCAGCATGCTCACAAGGAGGCATTCGCTAAACCTCGTGGTCCTGCAGGGAAAAGAGGAAATAAAAGGCTAATTAAAGGAATGGGAGAGAATGGTTTGAGCAGCTAGAGAGGAAAAAAAGAGGTTCCTACTCTTCCCTCCAAGAATCTGAGGATTGTGTTGTAATAAGGTATGACAGGATGAAACAGGTTGAAAAGTGGTCTCCAGTTGTTTTTATTTTTATTGACTGTGATACTTTATTTTTACTTTATTATCTTAGGTTTCATAAGTTATATTTCTTTTATTAAAACTTGTGTACACTCTCATTAAGGGAAAAATGGAAACTCACAAATTAATTCTGTATGTTTAAAGACTACCATTACCTAACATGTTAAAGAGTCATGCAATGTGAACTGATGTACCAGTTGTAATTTTAGATCTATGTTTTATGACTGATTATTTGGCACTAATTTGCTTTACCATATTATCACTGAAACCTAACTGTGTAACCATATTTAATTACTTCAGTGACATTAATGAAAATCTTTCTTACGGTTTTGTTTCAAGTTGTGCAAATAGCTGTTCATGATATAAAGAAGAACTCGGAATAAACTGCTTTTATGAATGTTATATATAATCATTTCCAAAAATGGAGAACAGCAAGGCTATAGTTTTTCTCTTTCCGGTATATTGTATACCTGATTCCGGTGAAATACACTTATCTGGATGTGCATGGTACTGGTTGCGCATGCTTGGGTCAGAGGTCAGAGGTTAAAAATATCTGGTACACTGCTGTTTACAAAGAGATTCTTAAGCTCTCCATGGTGATTTTGCCATGATCCCAAAACCTGTGATATGCTATAAAAAAAATCAACCCCTGTAAAAATATTTAATGTCCATCTCCAATCAATCAGTTGTTATTTTGTTATCATCTGCGATTTGTAAGACATTCCCAACCACAGTTATATGATTATAAAGCATTCTTTGAAAAATATATGGAAAGCCTGATTAACAAAAATGAACATTACTACAATTTGTTCCCTTGTTTTTGAAAACTTTTTTCTTTGTCGGATAAATGGATGGATTCACAAAAAAAAAAAAAAAAATCACAAATGAGCTATAAATGATATGTAAAATAATTGTAACTAAATTTTTAAAAGTCCAAAATAAAAATAAATTAAGTGTTAACTCATCTTATAATCATTATTTGGTGTAATAAATAATGAGTATTTGTTTCCATGGTGTCTCTCCATACATTAGCCTAGAAGCTCATCTGATATCAGAGAATATAATTTAAGGAACAAAACTTACTTCAGGAAGATAATAGTGTAAGACTGTAACATTACAAAAAAAAAGTGTTAATTAAGTGTTCTCAAGAAAGGTTACTAAAATGGTTTCCTTTTTCATTATATTTTCCGAACTGCTTAACCTGTATTAGGGTCACAGGAAGGCCGGAGACCATTCCAGCCGACTCCGGATGAAAGAAAGGTACTCAAGCTAATCTTCTGCTAACCAGGTTTTAGGTGACAGCGTGTAAGCGTGGCTTTCTCTTTCGCTGTCATGGGATCAAAAACCTTTTAATTATTAAACGTAAGCATTAATCTACCAACTTTCAGTGCATATTCTTTAACTAATTGACATAATTGGCTTGATACTGTATATAATGGAGCACTAAGTCCAAAGCACAAAAAGCCAGTACAATGAACATGCTACTAGTTCACTAGTTTCACTTTAAAGACTCACCTTTCCTCAGAAACAGTGTACTTAACATTTTAAAATTTAAATTTATTTATGATTTGTGTTGCCAGATATTTCGTTGTGGCAACTGAGTGAGGATAATTGCATTCACTCATACTGAATATTAAACCATTTTGGAAGGGGTAATATTGCTAAATTATTATATCAGTAGAGGTGGATCTTTCATAAATTAAATTTTTTTGGCATAAAGGTCATCTGTTCCTTCATTCTGGCTTTGTTTAAAATGTTTATTTTCCTGTTGAAGCTTTTAGTGGGTGTTTTAGGTTCAGTTTTGTGGTTTACCAAGAAGTTCAGCCAGATGAAAATCTTGCACCTTCTCATTTATTTCTGTCTGGAAGCCAGATAGCAACAATCTGCATAATTTTAGTGAAACTGTCAAAAAGATCATTTATGGCAAGATTTGTGACTGGTTAGATAAACGATTACATAACTAATTTAAACCATCATCTCTCTTACTGTCTGGCAGCCAGCCAAAATGCACACATCAGTTTAATTATACAGATCACTCTGTGGTTTTATTTAATATAGCCCCTTACTAGTGTAGCGTTTAATAGTCATTAATGGGCTACACAATAAATATTGAAAGTGGCTAAAGGAGCCATTTCAGGTACAGTTTAGTGTTAATCAATGCAAACACAATATACAGAGCTCACATTCAAATTTGGGGACAGTTAGGTTTTACCTTTTGATTTTGTGTTCACTGAATATTAAAAGAAAAAGACATGATTGCATTGCAATTCTAACAATGAAATTCCCACATGCCTCAGCAGGCCTGAGGAGAACACGGTGTACAGGTTCGTGGTCTGCAATGTTTTCTTTTTCTTTTATGATTCTTCAGACTTTATAAACATTCACTGGGGCAAGGCATTACAGGATTGGCCAGTTCAAAGGAAGTGTACATGTAGTTCACATAGGATAGAACAGTTACAGTGTCTCTATCAGAAGAGACGTGGCTAGTTATTATGCATTCACTCTTTGCAGGGTTTCTGATTTCTACATGTGCTCCTTGGTTTACAGAAATAAAAGAAAACAGAGTGTGTGCACACTTTTACCTAACAGGGACTTTCAAGTTCATGACCCCCAGATGGTAAAAACCATAAATCCAGCTATAAGTGTTTCATGAACTGTGGAACTGATTACATCTCACTTTTATCAGCCCAGAAAATTTATTTCAGGTGAACGAAGAGGCTATCTTAAGATATATCACCTATTAATGTTTCAGGGTTATATACCTGAGAATGCGGAATGAGCTTTTGCAAATACTGGAATCCAAAAAAGAATGGCAACCAGGAAGCTACACTATCCGAAGTTATATATACAGTGTATCCCAAGATTTTTGTTGACACCTGATCATCACTCTCATATGTCTTTCTCAAACTGTTGCCACAAATTTTTAAGCACAGTCCTGTATAGGGAATTTGTGCTGTACTAAGCCCAAACCTGCAGTAAGCCCAAACCTGTGCAACACTCAAACTCAGCAAGGAAAAGCTTTGCCAAAGTTGATGTAGCAGAACATGATTGGCCTGCATAGACCCTAACCTCAACCCCAGTTAACACATTTAAGATGAATTATAAGGCTGATTGCATCCCAGGCCTTCTCACTGTCGTCACTGCCCATCCTCACAACTGGCTGAATGGGCAAAAATTCCCACAATTGCAATCTAACTGAAAGCCTTCCCAGAAGAGTTGAGGCTGTTATAACGGATAAGACGGAGAGCAACTATGGACTGTAGGTTGAACAAGCAATAATTCGGCACATAGATAAGTATAATGCACTGAACACCAACGTTTTAATAGAAAAATACAACTGTTGTTGAAGATGACGTGTTCGACGAAATATTAGCAAAGTTCCAAAGTCATACCAATTTATAAAACCTCCACTGTGCTCAGGTTCAACGCAAACATCTATTTACAAAACAGCTGCAGTTCTAGACTTTATGTAATTCCTGTTAAAGACTCCTTATCACTATACATCCCGCTGGGGGGCGTAAACACAGACATGTCTACAGACATACTGTATCTCATCCTGAAACTGCAGAAACTGGTTTTCTTGCGACACTGTTCTAGTCTTGACGCTAGGGGGCGTAAAATCCCAACAGCAGTTACAGGGGTCGCACTGCAGCAGGCGCTGTGGGGCTTCAGAAGGATCCTGCACATGACTTGAGCTCTCTATGGATCTTTATAGTCAGTGTTTAGGGTCGATATATCAGTTGTTTTAATTAGTGCATTTGTTTATTTCTTAAACAATAAGGTGATTGTATTCTGTATGCACGTTTGTAAATCATGAGGAGTTTGGCTCAGTATGAACACTGAGTCAGTTCAAGCAAGAATGATGTGTATTTGACTCTCTCTAATTCTACTTCAATAAAAGTAGAGAAACAGCAGGAACAATGAAGTTAAATGTAGGCTTTTCATTGTGTTTATAAATGTTTTAAAGTGAATGTTTATCAGATTCAGATTTATCAGAAACTCAGTCTTAAAATGAAAGCTTAAAGTTAACCTTAAAATCTTAGCCTTAAACCTAACAAACAACCTGTAAGTCTCATATGTCAGTGTGTTAAGTGCTACATAATTAATAAAACATCAATAACGGTTATAAAAACGAACGAACAAACTAAAAAAAAAAAATCCTGGGAGTCGTTTGAAAGACTCGGCTCTCGTTAATGAGCTGAGCCGATTGATTTGACTCATGGAAATGATGCAGAATTCCAGTCGCTAGTAAACAGCACCTAAGCTGCCAATTGGCTGAAGTCATCAAAGCGGAGGCGTGGCTTCAGAGAAACTTCAAGCGTGCGGATTGGTCTGAGTCCATGGACCGCCCGGGTTTTCCTGGAAAGTTCTTAGAATGGTTTCACGAGAAGCTCCCTGGAAAGGCTTGTCGCTATGCAGTGTTGTGTGTGTGTGTTGGGGGGGGGGTGTTTGTTGAAACACGCATTATATTTTGTAATAAACATTCTTTTGTCTGAACTCATCCCCGTATTTCACAGGAATCTCTTCATCTGAAACGTGCTAAAACTGGTTCGAACAATGTGCTGTAGGTAAAACTGGGTAAACTGGCCAGTTAGACTGGGAATGATTGGGTGCGTGACTCTGAGAGAAAGTCACCGATGGCGTCAGAGGCGCCGAGACGCGCGCGCTGATTCGGAGAAAAGTCGTTCCGGGAACTCAGGCGGAATCAGCACACCAAAGCCCACAGTTGTTTCGGCTACACACTTTTAGTCTGCCAACCGGCTGAAACACTTTTAGCGCAAATTGTACCGGATGTCGGTTGAGCCGCGTTTCGGCTGCTGTGTTGTTCATTTAAAACGTCAGCGATTTCCACCCGCAGCCACCGTGAGAGCGACAGAGTCGGAGAGACTCGACTGGAGAAGGTTTAAGATCGCACCGGGTCACAGCAAGCAGAAGCTCAGGAGCGGCTTTCAGAGGAACTTTCAGAGACAGTGACTCAACCTGCCAGCCTTCACTCGCACCATGATCCTCTGCGTTCAAAGGTGAGCTCGGATAGATCCGTGAGAATTACTGAGTGCTCACTTATTCAGTGTTACTCTTCACCTTCGATCTGTTTATTAACAGTGAGACTGGGGGCTTCATCTTACAGTATTTCAGGTTTGGTTTGGTTTGGTTTGTTAATGCTGGTGAAGTCACTATCAGTAAAACAAACGCGACCTTTGATTGAAATACAACAATACAGTCATCATGGTACTACTGAGATCTTCCCATGGTTTACCCAGTCCTCGATTTATAGTCCTTTCTCTGAAGAATCAGATCCAGCCCTGGATATTATGTGCACTTTCCTGGATATTAATTCAGCAGTCAGAACAAAAAGGCTTCCTTGGATTCATGATCTCCTGCCAAATGTAATTCTTTCCATCTGTAAGAATTGCAGTAGATATAGTTGTGAATAAAGCACATGCGCTTCAGTGTCGTGTTAAAAGAAATGTGTAGACTACATGTTCTTCCATAGTGTTTTTTTTTTTTTCTTTTTTCTTTCTTTCTTTTTTTTTTTGTGTTAAAAAAAGGTTCTATCCCTTCTTTCCCACTTCTGCCTGGAGTTGATGTGGACAGGCTGCGCCAACAGGATTGCCATTGCTGGCCTTTTGACAATGTGTTTTGTGTTTATTTTTGTCCAGTCCCAGACCTCTGCTAGGAGACTCGCAGTCTCAGGTGGTTCCTCTGGTTTCAGTCCTCTCTTCCTCATCAGCACATTGTCTTCACAGCACCCCTAAGTTCTGGGAATCCAGCAAAGACCTGTGCACTCTCAGCAGCAACTTCTGTTACCTCGATGCATCAGGTAAACTCGTGCAAGGTTTCAGCTATTCTTTATGGAGAATCAGGTGCAAATATACATAACATAGTTGTGATGACTATATCCAAGTACCCATGATCACATTTAAAGCCATGGCCTAATGACTATATGATCATGGCTTTGGAATGAGAGTTATGCGTTCATTTAGCCTGAGGACTCTTACTCATAGCAAATAGACAAAATGGCAACTGCAGAGGACATGCTGTCGTACACAGCTTGATTATGACTTAGGCTTGTTGAGTCATGAAAACTGTGGTCTTAAGACTTTCCTGAAAAAACTTATATGTATTAGTTTGCCAGCCACTTTTTCAAGAGCCATTTACAAAGTGAGGCTGAACACACACACACACAAACAAACAAACAAACACACCCACAAAATAGCTGCAAGCAGCAATTCCGGGGCCCAAGCACCAATTAGCTAATTCTCTGGGGGTCTTGAAATGACCCAGAAGTCAGTAGAAGGGATTTACATACAGTTTTGTGCTGATCTAGCCAGTAGTTCAGAAGCATATGCGTATGTATAAGCATATGCATATCCAGTTGCTTTCATGTATGTTTTCTTGTCACTGTGGACAAGAAATTGTAGAAAGATTGATGCAATGGTGAATGATATTGGCTCAATTCCTTAACAATTGCAAATTTGCAAAAATTGTCTTGTGCAAGCCATGTTTTTTTGATGTAGCAGCTAAGGAACTAGTACTTTATAAGCATATGAGTATTAAATCTAAAATAAATAAATAAAAAATATAAAAAAGTCACCATTACAGTTTGATTGACACGTTACTTTGAGGTTCTTTTGCAATTTTTCTTTCATGTTTTACTGGGAGCATAAGCCAAAGGCAGTTTTGGTGCAGTATTGCATCAATTGAAGTTACAGTTCTTGATATTTTAATAGCTATTTTTTACATATTAAAAGTTGGCTTAAATGGGCATGCTTAAGCACTTATGGAATATGTTTGTTGATACATAGCTTTCAAATTTGGAATATACTGTCAATGAGGCCTTGTCATTGTGCACACGGCACTTCAGAATAATTGATGCAATGGTGAATGATATTGGCTTATTTCAACATTAATTACAAAATGACACAACTTCATTGTCTTGTGGTGACCTTTTTCTTTTTTACTTAGCCGCTTCTCCTTTGCAATAATTTCAGAATAGGTTAAAAATGACGTGTTGCAAATTGGTCCAGCCGTTCAAAAGAAATAAATCGTGCAAGAATTGCTGAAATCATAATTACACAAGTTAGCTCAAAATACAATATGGTGGACTTGAAAAGTCCAAGAGGCAAAACTGTTTATTGTGAGGAGTGGAACCTCTATGCGAAATTTTCATGACAAACGGTTCAAGGGGCGGCTCTTTTGAAAATGGCGATTTCAATCAACAATAGGTCATGTGACCTATGGATGCAAAATTGTATTGTTCAGAACATGACCCTCTGCCATGCTACCAAATTTGCTAACTTTTTACTACACAGTTTGGTTTTATGGCCAAAAGAAATAAAGTGGTGGAAGAATTTAATGAACCAAGTTAAAATAATAATTATAATACTAAGCAAGCACCCGAGTCTTAATAAAAGGCCTGTAAGTGTCTCTGGCAGTTGTGATATTTTAACTCCCAAATGTTCCAGGCATTGCAATGGTTTCATCAATTTTAGCAGCTTTAAGATAATTATCCTTTTACTTAGTCCATATATTTTTTTTTGTCCTTTTTTAGGGTGGTACTGGGGCACCATCACTGCCAGTGAGGCCCATTCACTCCTTCAAGCAGCCCCAGAGGGCACATTTCTCATTCGGGACAGCAGTCACCCTCTCTACATGCTGACTCTATCAGTCAAAACGGGACGTGGCCCCACTAATGTTCGCATTGAATACAGTCACGGGCGCTTCCAACTTGACTCAAGTTCTCCAGCCCGAGCACGTCTGCTCTCTTTCCCTGATGTACTGAGTCTGGTGCAGCACTATGCTACCTCAACAAAGGGAGGTGAAGCAGCTCAGGATGATGAGTGTAAACCTGTAACTCCCCCGGTACCTAAGGAGTGTGCCGTGCTGCTCAAGCTGAAACGTCCACTCCGCCAGCCTAAGGCTTTTCCATCACTACAGCATCTAGCACGTTTGGCTATTAATCAGTGCACGACCTGCCCAACAACTTTGCCTTTACCGAAGCCGTTACTGCAGTACCTTCAGGAGTACCCTTTCCAGCTCTGACATCACCATGGATACATGCACTTGAACATAAAGAGGACTCTGACGTCATTAATGAAAATGATGTGGGTGAAAGCTCAGTTCCAGAGAAATGGGGCTTTGGCTCACTCAGATATGGTGGCTATATTTAAAGCTCTAGAACACTTTTCTCCTTTGCTTGTTATGACTAACTTAAGCTTTGGACAACCTTTTTCTTTCTGTGGGATAAATTAGATTTCCTATTCCGAAATAGAGAGTAAATTGGAAATTCACTGGAACCAAACAGACTTTCAAGTGACAAATAGAAATAAGTTTGCAGCTATTTGATGTCAGCAATCCCATGACCTTTAAAAAAAAAAAAAAAGACTTGGAGACTACTGTGGGTTTCATTCTCCTTACAACATATCCTGTTCCTATGGTCACATAACTTATTTTCAGTGAAAGAAAGAAAAAAAAAAGAAAGTTACACAAATTTTCCCGTGGCTTGAGCTACAGGATAATGTAGCTATAAATGATGCATATCGTGTTGTTTTAGCATAATTAAAACTCCATGTCTAAATCATCACGCACTTGCCTAAAACTATCGTGTTGACTGAAATAGAAGTGTTTGTTGTTTGAAAAAAGGTCAAAAGGACATCATAACGTTAAAAACAGTATTAGTAGCCATTTTGACGACAAACACTTTATTTTCCTCAGAGAATATCATGCCACAAAACCACCAGAGCTACTCATACTGATCCTTATATCAGGAATTCACCAATATAAACAATGTTTACTTCAGGATCAATGCTCAGTGGTATAGTTTATAGATAAATAATAGAACGACAGATTGAGTTGTGTTTTTATAATATTTCTGCTCAGTTTTTCACAGACAATCCTTCATGGCTTGTGGTTGGGATCACAAGCCAGTTTGCTTACATAACCATGAAAATCCTGAGGAAGTCTGTGAAAATGTTTAGAAGATTGATTAACGGAGTTACACAATCACAGCTATTGCAGCTAATTAACTTAGCGCAGATAGTTATTGTTTACATTAGGAACATGCTCACTGTTACTCACACACTTCTGACATAGAAAGGTTTGCGTCACAAAGTAATATTAATCAATTCTTTATTTCATTTTAATTCTTTTTTTTTTTTTTTCCAAGTTATGAGAAAATGTTTTTTATCGGAATTCTTAATGCTATTTGACAAGCGTGTGATTATTTCGGAGTTTGTCCAATGCTAAACTAGTGACTAGAAGCCTCCCACTTGTTAGCTACAAAACTCAGGGAGTAAACACCAGACTCCACACATAACTTGGTGGACTAACAACAATTATGCTCATGGAAAATTTGTGTAAATTTCATTAAGAGACAATCGAGAGGTTGAAGGTATGCCAGTAAGCTCCACAGCTTGCAGCATGGCAGCCAGACACACACCAATATTAGGTAAAATCCCTGTGCTGTCTCTCTTTCTTTCCTTTTTACATTTTCTACACGAAATTCTTCTGGTACATACTGCTATATAATCAGTCCGGAATAATTTATTTTTTTATCCCCACAATGTGGGAATTTGTATATATTTATGGACAAAGATCCTTTTTATTTTGTAATAAAAGAAAAATACTAAACCATTGAAAATCTTTCATGTGATCTTATTAAATATATTTATGTTAATAAATATATTTATTTATTGACTTTGATCTGACTCTAGAAATGATTTCTTACAAAAATTATTTTAAGAGTAATATATCATCCTTTACAAGGATGCATTAACAATATGTGATATTAAGATTTGGTATATTTTATGCAGCGTCCAGTTTATCTCCATAGTTGAGTTGGAAAAACAGCGGCTCAGAGCTCCAGAGCTGAAGTGTGAGGAGCGGCACAGTGATGAACTGGTCTGTGTTTTTGTTCCCAGAACCAGCAGAGAGCTCTAGGAATACAAGGCAAATCTGGGAAAGAGGACGAGCTAAACTACATTAATAAATAACAGAATCTCAGCCAAATCACTTGTCTTCTGGGTATTAGATTCTAAGTAACACCTCCGGGGACGTTCAAATTAGTTTTCCACACGCAATCGGACTACTTCCATCAACATGTACAGAAACGGCTTGATGAAGCTGAAATCATTAAAACGTAATGGAACTTCTTAAATGCTCAACAAATTATTCATCGGCTTTATTTATTTATTCATTACACTGCAGACCTATTACTTGTCTATTTCCAAATAGTCTGTTTCTTGAAAAGTCTATTCGATATTTAAAAAATGTTGCAATCAAATTCAGGAATAATGCGGCAATAGTTTATCAATGAGACAGAGGTAGAGAGAGACAGCATGTCTGTGTATATACTGTACATGTCCATAAAGGTTCAAGTGTTCATCTGTTTACCCTAAAAGCTAGCTTTTACCTTATATGACAAGTGTTTGACATAAACATGAGTGTATTTACATCAGAAATATCAGTTACACTAGGTTTTAAACCTGTTACAAACCTATTGAAATCCAAGTGATTAACCTGCATGTTTGTGAGTCAGACAGTTAGACAAAACATAGTGTACACTTGAAACAGTATTGCAAGGAATATGCCTTACTCTCTGTGTGCGTGTGTGTGTTTGCTCAGGAGTGAGTGAGCATGCGGCAGGCTGCCAGCTGTTTCGCAGAATGCGTGCAGTGCTTCTAGGGAAAGGCTAGCGCAGCATTGGGAGGGGGACTTCTCAGAAACTGCTACAATAATTACCTTCAGCCTACTGCACCCTTCCACACACATACACAAGCTCACAGAAGACTCACCACAATAAACCATAACCACATGCAAGAATCCTCATCCAGATATGCAAGCAGAAGATGCACTGCACTGCACCAGTAGGCTTAGAAGAAAGAGAAAATTAACACACAACAACAGAAACAAAGAAATTGTTTATCTGGGTTGCCAGGTATTCAACATGACAGGGTTTGATTTGAACGGATTTCTAAAAGCACTCAATTTCCTAAACCACACAATTTCCTTTAGGGAATAAATATAGATACAGCTGCACAGATATAGAAGTTTACATCCACGTACATGCATATCTTCATGGGCATGAATCTCACCGCAATATTAGGTTTCCAATTAATTCTTTGAACCTTTCTTTTTTTTGTGGCAGAATGATAATACAACACGCATCTTTAACAGAACAACAAGAATTGTAGACTCAAGTTTTAATGTATTTTTTTTTTTCCAGAAATTTACACATGGTCAAATTTTTATATACCAGTACAAAAATTTACATACCTCCACTTAGATTATTAATTCAGTGGTAATAAAGGTTCCAAAAAGTATTTTAACTTGCCAAGGCCTCTTAACTTCCTGTTAGTGGTCATGTTCGACTACAGCTGGTAGCTACTCTGTACCAACATGAAACGGGTTTGTTTCATTAGATTGTCCAATGTACAGTATAATAGTGAAGTCCAAGGAGATAAGTATAAATCTAAGAAAAAGAATAATAGATTTACATGTCAGAAATGTCTCTTAATGGGCAGCATAGTGGTTAGCATGTTCACCTCACAGCACGAAGGTCATGGGTTTGAGTACCAGGCTCAGCAAGGTGTTTCTATGTGGAGTGTGCATGTTCTCGCTATGCTTTGTGTGGATTTTCTCTAGGTACTCCGGTTTCCTCTCACAGTCCAAAGACATGCACATTAGGCTAACTGGCTGTTCCAAATTTCCCCAGGTGTGAGTGTGAATAGTTGTGCATGTGTTGGCCGTTATAGACTGCCAAGCTTTTCAGGGTGTATGCAGTCAGCTGAGAGAGGCTCCAGCCTCCCTGCGACCCTAGTTGGATTAAGCCCTGATTGAATGAATGAATGAATGAATGAATGAAATGTCTCTAAGATCATCATTTCAAACATAAACATGTATGGAAGAGCAGGTTATTGGAAGGTGTAGCCACTTTGCCAAGTCACTTTGCTGGAAGAAGACCCAAACTTTCACCCTCAGCTGAGTGGAAACTGCTTCAGGTGGTCAGGATAAACCTAAGAACAATGCCCGACACAGGCCTGCCATGAACTGGTGTCTGCAGGAACACCAGTGTCACTGTCTACAATCAGGAGAGTTTTACTACATCCGAGAGGCTGCCATCCAAGAAAATAGACCCACAAAACATGCAAAACCCCTCAGCCCATGCACCACATTAGAAAGGTCATGATTCCACTTTTGAGCTAGTGCACAGAATGCAAATTCAAGGTGGCAGCTGTGGCAGCTATATTGGAAGTGGGACCGAAATGAAAATCAATAGGCTTGTGTACTTGCACAGTCCCAACATCCATACCAAAAATGGTGATGATTAATGATGGAGTTTTTGAGCTAGTGCAAGGAATGCAAGTTCAACATGGCAGCTCCGATGGCCATATTGGATATTGGACTGTGACGAAAACTGATATGCTTTTATAGTTACAGAGTTTAAAGATGCAAACAAAACACGGTGATAATCATTGATGGCATTTTTGAGCTAGTACACGGAATGCAAATTCAAGGTGGCAGCTGCAGCAGCCATATTGGATATCAGACCGCAGTGAAAATAGATAGCCTTATATAGGTACACAGTCCCAACATCCACACGAAAACACTAAAAATGGTGATGATAGGCAGTGGTGTTTAAGTTAGTGCGCGGAATGCAACTGTTCGCGACATTACCCCTGACTTTCATTAGGCTGAGGGGTAAAATGTCGTCTCTGCTCAAAAATTGACAGAAGGAACTGTATCAAAGCAAAGGGTGGCCACACTAAATATTGACTTTTTTTTTCTCAAAAAAAGAGACTGTTATTTTTGTTATTACTGTATGTTTGTTTGTTTACTTATTCTCAACAATATGATCCAATATTACATGAAATAAATACTTGAATAATACTGTTTCTGATTTACCTTCATTTTGTTAAGTGAATAATCATCACTGCATTTTTTTTTTCTTCACTCGCTAAACCGTTCCATATGGTTTGAAGTTCATTCATGCTATGCAAAAGTTGAAAAAAATTAACTTTTAAATTTTTCTGAAAAATAGGTATTTTCAGTGTTTTTGTTTATTAGCCACATTTTTACCTCAGTATACTTTGTTCTCAATGCCTACAATAGCATTGTTCAATACATTTTCACCAAAAAATGATAGAAGTAATTTTTTACTTCTTTTTATTAGGAGCCTTTTAAGACAAAAGTGGTGGTGTATCATCTTCACTGCACACTGCTGTACTATATACTAAAACTTGGAATGAGTTTAAAAAAAAGACACTAGTACACACTGCTTATGCAGCATGTGGAGCTCATCTGTCTCTGTTATGGTTAAAATTTGTAAAAATTAAAAATAAAATCTTGATTTAGTTGGGGGGGTTTTTTTATGTTCCCATGTAGTATATGGTAAATTTATTTTTTTGCTGAATTCCACCTTGCCTTCGGCGAATAATGGTTAAATATCACATCGATAATATATTGGTAATAAAGTTCTAACATACGTGCAAGTGCAACTAAAGCTGGAGCTCAGTGTTTCTTATGTCACTGACTACACCACATTTTTTGCTCAGCTACATAACTGCAATGCTCAGAAGAAATTCTGAAACTCGAGAGTCTCCTGTCATCTGATACTAATACTGGATTGGAATTTAGACCAACAGCTCTAGTTTCTGGTGTTGAGTCTAGGCCATGTCATGAACAAACATCCAAATTCAAGTCTCTTTTATTAAACACATAAAACTACAGGCATGGTAACACCTTCAATATCTTATAAAATGCCAAATAATTCACGGTGTGTTATTTTAACACTTTCAACTATCATTTACAGTCAAGTGTTCCATCATGAACATTGTTAGAGAAACAAACAGAAACTGGTAAGACTAAAGCTCGGCACCTTGTCAGATCTGCTTTTTCATAATAATCAAAATAAATTCAGAATTAATAATCACACTTTAAACACCCCAAAGAATTCCAGAATGCTATAATAGGAGGTGAGGTGTAAGAAATACACTTTGGCATAAAGGCGCAGAATATGGTTCTTCGTCATTATGGAGTCGTCTGAACCATCCCATCCATATCAGCTTTCTCTCAAGCTATGCACTCTCCATGTCTCTCTTGGCTTGCTTCTGGAGAACGCAGAAGCGCAACCTGTAAAAGCAATAAAAAAAACAAAACAGGAAAAAGTGCCAGTGCCAATTAAGACAAGCATTATCTGTAATTTGCTTATTCTACTGGATTTTATGTAAGAAATAAAACATGACCGGTCATGTCAATGACAGGGTGGTGTGATGTTGCCAGACATGAATATGAGTTTGTGTAACCACTGCAATGTTATTTTCTTATAACACAGCATGTAATGTAGGTGTTGAATTCCTCATGGTACCACAGCAATTTAATAACACATACTTTATTGCACTTTATTATTATACTGATGAAATAAGGACATGCCATAGTTTTGTTCCATTTATAGTTCTTCTATCTTTCTATCTTTTGCTGTGTGCTGTTCTTTTAACCTGGGTTCATACTTGGGCCACAATGTCCACGATCTCCATTATTTGAGAGAATTGTGATGAGTGTGGGCAGTCATGGGATTGA